>CABHPQ010174373.1:20071-51760 GCA_902168405.1 Peromyscus aztecus
GACTCTCACTCAGTCCCACCAAGGGGAGGACTCTCACTCAGTCCCACAAGGAGAGTTCCCATTTACTGAACATTTCCATTTCAAGTTTTTGGTTTTTTTTTTTTCAGTTCAAACTCATTTTCCTTTTATTAAAGTCCAAGTTTCTATTACATGGTTGATTCTCAAAGGCAACTTTGTTGAAATAAAACATTTCCAAGTGATTGCTTCCATCTGGTAGCAACAGCAGTGAATGTTTAGGAAGCCCACCAAGCGGAGTTTCAGCGTGTGGAGGCCCAGTTCCACACAGTGGTAGATTTCCTTGTGAGTTCCTATTTGTCCATAACAAACTCCAGGATGCAAACAGCACCATCAAAATCATTATATTGTCAGAATGCCTGCAGAGTATCATCAATGATCATTATTTTGGACTTGGGAACCAGATCATAGCCAACAAGTACATTCAGTCCTTGTTCAATCCCCAGGCATCCGTCTGGCTTATCTAGGTGTCACCCAGCTAGCATCAAATTCATCTGTTTTATGTGACCCATGAGAATAGCAGCATGCTGATTGGAGAGCAGAGGCAGAGCTTGAGGTAGAGGTGCTATGCAGGAAACTCAGAAGCCTGCGGCTGTGATGCAGTAAGCCAGCATGACCACAATGGGCTTCAGGCAGGGCACTGGCTGAGACTCGAGAGAAGACAGTGAGTTTGCCAGTTGCTCAAGGAGCACCTGGGCAGAGGGGGAGACTTTTTTTATTATTATGTGTATGTGCGAACATGAGTGCAGTACTGATGGAGGCCAATAGAGGGCGTGGGATTCTCTGGAGATGGACTTGGAGGCCATAGTGAGCTGCCAGCTGTGGGAACTGGGTTGAGGAACTGAAGTGGGGTCCTCTCCGAGAGTAGTAATTGCTCTGAACCACTCACTGAGCCACCGCTCCTGCCCCAGCACTTCCCTTCTAATGTCACAATTGTCACAGTAATGCCATGATGGTGGTACTAATGCCAGTCTCATGTTACAAAAAGGGGTCAGAGGCTCAAAGAGATGGCATGATCTGCCTAGAAAGAGCTGGCTTCAGAGAGGAGCTGAGACGCCCCCTGGGGCTAGTGTGGAGGCAGAGCAGTGTTTTGCCTCGGTGACATGATACTGTTATCACTGTGTCAGTGAACTTCCCATGACTGTTACCAAACTACCTCAGAGAACAGGGTCAAGACAGAAATCAGCTGCTTTCAGTCTGTGGTCAACCGGCTCCCTTAGGAGCTGAGGGGAGGCTGAACATCATGACCATGGGAACATATGAAAGAGGAAACTGTTCCCTTCCCGATGGACAGGTAGCGGAGATAAGAAGCCATGGTCAAGATCCCCCAAGGACCTTTTTCTTTTATCTAGGTCACCTTCCTGAAGTTTCCAGCACCTGTCAAAATAGGACTACCAACTAGAACAGCTAGACCAATCATTCAATTAATTAGCTTTTTGGGGGGGGGGGTGTATGGACACATCACATCCAAACCACAACATGCATCTATGGTAAGTCTCTCTAATTTAAGAGTTTAATTTTGCTCATTCTTGGAGAATTTCATACATGTAATATATTTTTATAACTACCTCAGCTGCCTCCAGGCCACTCCTCCATACCCCTCTTCTAGTTTCATATCCTCTTGTTTTATTTTATGTTTTGAGACAGTGCCCCGCTATGTAGCCCAGGCTGGCCTCGACCTAGCCACCTCCTGCTTCAGTCTCTCTAATGGTAGGATTATAAAAATGTACCACCATGCCCGGGCCTGACATTTCAGTTCAGTCTCAGGAGAACGAGCCTGTGTGGACAGCAGTGGGTAGAAAAGCAGGAAAAGCCGCGTTTATGCGGCGCTGAGCAGTAAGCACAGGATGTGTGGCTGTATCAGTGCCACAGCCGACAAGCAAAGGCTGTTCCCACCAGTGGAGGGGAGGGAATGAGGACGCGGCGCGCAAGCGGCTGTTCTTTCCTCTTTCTCTTAGTGTTTGAGTTTCTTTTCTTATCACTGTGCCATTTGTACAATTAGAACAATTCACGAGGAAGGGTGGAAAGACAGGGAAGACAGGAGTCCCTAGTGCTTCATGGCATGTCTGAAGTGCAGCTCTAGCCCTGGGTTTTCCAGAGCCACCCTGGCAGCAGCGCTTCTAAAGAAGCTAGGCTCTTTCTAGGCAAAAGAGAGGAGACAAAGTTACCACGTGGCCCAGGCTGAGGTCTTGATTGTCTGTTGCCATTGCTCTAATGTTGGAGTGGCTGCCACAGCCAGTGTGAAGTTCTTACCCGGGCCGGGATAGGTATGGCAGTGACCTGGCGCCTCCTTGACCTAGGAGGTTTTGATTCCGATGGTGATTGCTGTTCCCTGGTCATTTGTTGTTGGCTCTTCCTGGCTGGAGTACCAGTCTGGCCCTGCTAGAGGAAGGACCTGTGTACGCTTCAGACTGAAGGACAGAGGCCAAGGTGACCTCAGCCAGGAGACATTGAAATGGCACCAACCACTGAAGTTAAGCTGGTGTCGTGAGTATCTTGATTTTTATTCTCTCCTTTCAGTTATGAACGCTTTCTAGAATCTGCCCATCTGCATACCTTTTCCTCTGCCTAGGATGTTCTTTCTCATGGTTCCTGACGCAGCTGACCTCTGACTGTACTATAATGCCACATCCTTTGACTTCTTTTATTTATTTATTTGTTATTTATTTATTTATTTATTTATTTATTTATTTATTTATTTATTTATTTATTTATTTATTTATTTTGACAAAGGGTCTTAGGCTACCCGGCCTTGAACTCCCAATTTTTCTGCTTCCATCCAAGAGTACTTGGGCTACAGGAGTACATCACCATAACCAGCTTATGCAGGACTTTGGGTAGAAACCAGGGTTCCAGTTAGGTGAGCACTACCATCAGGGCTTCACCCTTAGCCTCTGTGCCACACAGTCCAGACTTCTTTCTCCAGCCTCCTTTTGGGGAATGAATCACCCCCTCTTCTTTCTCCGAAAGCCCTTGATTTGTATTTTTCCTATGGTAATTGTATTTTTTCTGCCATACATTATAATGATTTATGTCCATGTCTGGTTCCTCCACTAAATGGTGAGCTTCTCAAGGTGGCCATGGAACATGTTTTCTCTGACTCTGTTCCCCCACACAGCTTGGCCGATGTCTGGCATATGGTATGTGCTCAGTCACTGTGTGGAGTGACATTAAACAACAATGAGTGTGATCCTCCTCTTTATATGTCTTGGGCTTTCTGGGAAAGCTGTTGAGATTAAAGGTGACCAGTTGCTTTTAGGTCCCTTGCATTCCTGTGCATTCTAGAAGAAGGAGGCGGAAGAAGAGAGTTAAGGTATCTGTGGACCCAAACTCCAGAGCTGAGCCCGAGCTCCTGAGAGAGGGCCATGACGGGAGTAGGAACTCACACGTAGACTCTCACTCCTTCACACTCACTGACTCCGCCAGGTCTCACAAGGCTCTAGGAAGTAGCCAAGTGGGCAGTATTTGGCTGTTCCAGTCGAGGAAACCAGAGCTTGGGAAAAATGAAGATTTGCTGAAGATTAGACTGTCTCAACCCCAGCTCTGTTGGCCTCACACCCCTTTCTCTGGAACTACAGGGGTGACAGGGGCTCTGTCTACCTTACCCTTTGACAGTATTTTGCTGAGGAAAGAAGGCAGGCCAGAGTCGAACCCTTCATGAGGTGTGTTTACACTGGGCCCCAGCCATTAACATCCTATATATTTACCTGTGTCCACTCCTTTACTTCTCTCTCCAAAGCTCAGGCTCCTGCAAGTCCCTCACTTTTACTGGATCTTGGTTTTCATTTCTATAAAAAGAGGCTGAGCTAGTTTAACTGGGTCGCATTTACTTCAGGCCTAGCCCAGAACCTAGCACAAATTTCTCTCACCCTCCTGGTAGACAACTCCCAGCTCCAACACTAGAGGCCTCCCAGACTCCAGCTGATATGACCGAGTGTGTAGCCGAACAGTGCAGCCTCTTCCCAGGTTGACTGTGGAACTCCTCTAGACAGCAGGAGCGCTCTGCACAGACCAAATCCGGAGCCTCATTAGTCACGTCAGACAGCACAGTTAACATTTGGGGCAAGCACAGCCAGTTCATCAAAAGCCCCTATGTGCTGGCTCCGCCGCCGCTGTAGCGGAGGAACTACTGTACATGAAGCAGGCAGCGCATCAGAGGAGCAGCGCCAGAGTGCTTCCATTCCACATCGGTTTTTGATTAATCACATAGACATGCCTTTAATCGGTGCCAGGGTAGCGGCCAGGGAACTTATGGGAAAGCAGGATGTTATGCTTTCGTTCCCTACAGTCCCATAAAGCCATGAAAGATGAGGGACAGAATCACTGTTCGTTGAACATTTATCGACCATGCAGACCCAGAAAACACAAATAATTATCTGAATCCAAACCTAACCTTATTCTCCCAGCTCACTGGAAACCATGCGTGTTCCCCTCTGCCTGACCTGCCTGCCTGCCTGTCTACTGAGATGTAGGACTAAGCAAAAGGTATGAGTTCTAAAAGTGCTGTAGCATTGAGAGTTGCCTCAGTTTCCCCCAACCTTCCTGAGGAAGATGCCTGGAGGTCACTGGGAAGGTACCTACCCTCAAAAACTTCCTGCCTGCCTCCAGCCTAACACCGTCTTATGAACTGATGTCAGAAGTGTTCATTCTTACTGGCAGTGGTGATGAAAGGCTGGGATTAAAGGTTTGGTGGCTCACCCCTTTAATCCCAGCGCTCAGGAGGCAGAGAAAGGCAGATCTCTGTGAGTTGGAGGCCAACCTGATCTACAGAAGTATTCATTCTTTTCTAGTCCTTGGGGATATAAGTAAGACATGTGGAGGAGCTGGGCATGGTGGTACATGCCTTTAATCTCAGTATCCAGAGAGACTATGTCTTTAAGAAAATATGTATGTGTGTGTTGTTGTGGTTATTTTTTTTCTTTTCTTTTTTGCCTTTTCAAGACAGGGTGTCTCTGTGTAACAGTCCTGGCTGTCCTGGACCTCACTTTGTAGACAAGGCTGGCCTTGAACTCACTGAGATCCACTTGCCTCTGCCTCCCAAGTGCTGGGATTAAAGGCGTGTGCCACCACTGCCTGGTGTTGTTATTTTTTTAAAGATGAGATCTCACAATGTATCACTAGCTGTCCTGGAACTCACTATGTAGACCAGGCTGGCCTCGAACTCACAGAAACCTGCCTGCCTCCTGGTATTGTGGTGCATGACTTTAATCCCAGCACTCCAGAAGCAGAAGTAGGCAGACCTCAGTGAATTTAAGGCCAGCCTGGTCTACAAAGTTAGTTCCAGATCAGCCAGGGTTGTCTCAAAAAAAGATACTTTGGGTACTAATGACAAGCACTGTTCTGTTACCATAGGAACTAGGGAATGGAATCAAATACAGAGCTTCTCCCAGGAAACCATGATCTAGGAGGAAAGAGGATGGGTGCACAACATGAACTGACATGTGACCGGTAACATCACATCATAGAGAAGTTTAAGTATCAGGATATGGTTTCAGGAGGATTTGGGTTCACATCTCAGCTTCCAGAGGCTGGGGAGATGGCTCGGCAGTTAAGAGTACTTGCTGGGCATGGTGGCGCATGCCTTTAATCCCAGCACTTGTGAGAAAGAGGCAGGCAGATCTCTGTGAATTCAAGACCAGCCTGGTCTGCAAAGCAAATTCCAAGAAAAAGCACTTGCTACTTGCTGCTCTTTCAGAGGACCTGAGTTCCATCCCCAGAACCCACACTGGGGATCTCGCAATCACCATAGCTCCAGTTCCAGGGGATCTGCTGCCCTCTTCTGGCCTCCTTGGGTGCCTGCACATATGTGTGCATATAGACAGATGTGCATACACATAATTAAAATTTTAAAAAACATGTTAAAATTGCTTACTTGTTTAAAAAAATCTCAGGAGGCTAGAGGAATGGCATAGCATTTAAGAGCACTGCTGCTCTTCTAGAAGACCTGGGTTTGATTCCCAGCACCCACATGGCAGCTCATAATCAGCTGTAACTCCAGTTCTAGGGGATCCGATTCTCTGCAGGCACAACACACGTGTGGTGCAGACATACATGCAAGCACACATTCATAATTCATTCACATAAAATAAAAATAAAGACAAAAGAGAAAAAATATCTTAGCTCTTATCTATATTTCTGGCCTTCGTTGGACCAAGTTTTAATTGTAGTATATTACATGGCCCTGCACATGGCCATTGTGAGGCCCATGTAAGTTAGCAGGCTGGAAAGTACACACCACAAGGCTGAGCACTGAGCAATAGATCTGCCAGGTCTAAATAAGCACCCTCAGGGAGCTGGAGAGATGGCTCAGTAGTCAAGAACACTTGCTGCTCTTGCAAAGAACCTGAGTTCAGTTCCCAGCATCCACGTGATGGCTCACAAACACCCATAACTCCAGTTCCAGTAGATCTGGTGCTCTCTTCTGACCTCTGTGGGTACCAGGCACACATGTGGTACACATATATGCATGAGGCAAAACACTCATGCACATAAAATCAATAAATCTAAAAAGTACCCACAGTAAAGTTCTGATAAGAGTGCTGTGAGAGGAATCTTACATTCCTGAAACAAATGAGTACTGATCACAGGCCCTGTGCCAGCCTCTGCTCTGGATGCTAGAGATTTATATGGGAAGCTCCGGCCACCCTTGGATGAGACTGCTGCCAATCGGAGAGTAATGATGATCCAGTATGGTAAATAGAATAAAGCAAGCTGAGTGTGGTAGTAGTGCCTGTAATCCCAGCACTGAGACAGGAAGATTCAAGTTCAAGGCCAACATGAAGCAGGTTTGAGACCAGCCTAAGTTAAACACCAAGACTCTGTCTCAGAATCAATCAGTAAAAACAATGTCAAATCAGAGGTCCACTGACATAAGTCTACTGAGGGTTAACAAGGAGGAAAAGAGACAGTGGCCGTTTCACCTGGGAAACCAGGGCAGACTTTCCTGAAGAGGCGATGCTTCAGCTAAGCCTGATATATGAGAATATTTTATTTCAAAGAAAGAAAGGTACCCAAGCATGACAGCACAGTTTCCTTCTGCTATGGCTGGATGTTTTGGGTCCCCAAAGGTTCTTGTGCTAGAAGCTTAGCCCTTAGTGTGGTAGTGTTTAGACGTGGTACACCTTTAAGAGGTGGGACTAGAGGCTCAAATACCAGGAGTATTTGCCTGGCATGCCCTAAGGTCCTGGGTTTGAACCCTAGCACAGAAATAAAGGAGGTAGACTATTGTCTCCTTATTGGTACTTAGGAGCTGATATTTTCTTTCTTTTTTTTTAACTTGCATTTTTCTCTCATATATTACATCCCAGCTGAAGGTTCCTCTCCCTCCACCCCTCCCAGTCTTTCTCTCCACCTCCCCTCTCCCCTAGGTCAACTCCTTCTCAGTTTTCCCTCAAAAGAAAAAGAAAAAAGAGCAGGCCTCCCATGGATATCTACCAAATGTGGCCTACCAAGATACAGTAAGAGTGAGCACAAACCTTCCTATCAGGGCTGGATTGTGGCAACCCAGTAGGAGGAAAAGAGTCCCAAGTGCAGGCAAAAGAATCAGAGACAGCCCCGCTCCCACTGTTGGGAGTTCCACAAGACCACCATCTAATCACCATAACATAAATGCCGAGGACCTAGCTCAGACACACACATGTTTCCTGTATGTCACTTCAGATTCTGTGAGCCCCTCTGTGCCCGGCTTAGTTGATTCTGTGGACTGAGTTCTCATGGTGTCCATTACTCTCTGGCTCCTACAATCCTTCCCTCCCCTCTTCTGCAGGGCTCCCTTGGCTCCACCTAATGTTTGACGGTGGGTCTCTGTAGCTGCCCTGCTCTTTTTTTTTTTTTTCTTGCTTTCCTTTCCTTTCCTTTCTTTCTTTCTTTTTTTTTTTTTGTTTTTTGTTTTGTGTTTTTTGTTTTTTGAGACAGGGTTTCTCTGTGTAGCCCTGGCTGTGCTGGAACTTGCTCTGTAGACCAGGCTGGCCTAAAACTCACAGAGATCTGCCTGCCTCTGCCTCCCGAGTGCTGGGATTAAAGGTGTGCGCCACCATCTCCTGTCTCAAGCTGGTATTTTCTTATCTTTTAATTCAATTCTATGTGTCCCATAACAAAAATAATTGATCCAGCTAGGCTTAGTGGTGCATGTCGGTAATCCCAGAACTTGGGAGGCAGAGGCAGGAGGATCAAGAGATCAGCAGTTCAGGGGCTGAAGAGATGGCTCAGCAGTTAAGAGCAAGTGCTGCTCTTGTAGAGGATCTGGGTCGGTTCCATGAACCTACATGGCAGCTCACGACCGTCTGTAACTCTAGTTCTAGGGGATCTGATGCCTTCTTCTGACTTCCACAGAACCAGGCAAGCACATGGTGCACATATGTACATGCAGGCAAATATATACATACATTTTTTAACGGGAAAAAAAATAAAGATCAGCCTCAGCTATCAGCAAATTTGAGGCCATCCCGGGCAACATGAGACTCTATTTTAAAAAATAAATAAATAAATAAAGCTGGGCATATTGGTGCACACCTGCTGTGGAATGATCCTTCTGTACACTGTGAAAGTGTGTTGCTCTCATTGTTAATAAAAATCTGATTGGCTGATAGCTAGCAGAATTTTCTGGGCAGAGAGAATGCTGGGAAGAAGAAGGGTGGAGTCAGAGGAGTTGCCAGCCAGATGGAAATGAAGCAGGACCTTCTGGAGAGGTAACAGCCATGAGCCTCAGGGCAGCACATGGATTAATAGAAATGGGTTAATTTAAGTTGTAAGAGCTAGTTAGTAATAAGCCTGAGTGATCAGCTGAGCATTTATAATTAATAACAAGTTTCTGTGTGGCTATTTGGGGAGTGGCTGGTGGGATAGAAAAGTCTGCCTACAAATGGCACCCAAATGTCCAGCACCTACATCCACATAAAACCTGAGAAAGCTTTAAAAAGGTTCTAAACACACAAAAAATGGAGCCAAACTTGGCTTCCTAGTCTTGTGTCTCTCATGCTGGCCTCAGTACCTGTTTCAACCTCTCACTTGGGTCCCACAGTTCCCTCACCAATCTCTGTCATGAGGTGGATGGGACCCCCTCCATTCCACTGAAGAGAAACCTGGGATTGCCTGGGTAGTTGGAAAACTGTCTCGTTTCTGCTTATTTATCCTTCTCAGATCTGATGGCATTGGATGACCAAGTACTAATAGATTTGCCAGTTTAACAGCTCTCCCCTGACCCCAAGGCTACAAGCACCTTGGTTGTTCATTAGTTAAGTTTCCTGTTAAAGGTACAGACAGGTGTGCCTCATTCACAGGCTTCATGGGAGTGCTGACTACTGACAGTTTACAGGAGTCCTTAAATTTCTGTGGATTTTACTGGTCCCAGCTTTTAGAGACAGGTTAGCATAAGAGGGTATGGAAGCCTCCTCCTCTTCCTCCTCCTTCACTCACTCAACCACTTCCATTCAGTAAATTTCCTCTGGTTATAGACTTAAGGGTGTGTTTCATCAGGCTGAAACCAGACCCTAGGAAAAATGTTCATACCTTTTAACCCAAAGCCGTAGCATTTTGCTATGGGACCAAGATGTACCATGTATTCCAGTTGTTTTACAGACACCTGCAGGTTCCTGCACAGAGCCACTCCTCTCCTTGTGCCAAGGACAATCCACATATGCCAGCCCCTGTACCAGCTAGCAAGGACACCAACTGGGTGAGTACTGACAGGTTGATTTCACCCATATGCAAGCTCCTGGAATATCAGTGCTGGTACCACCTCTCCAGACTCAAGGGCATATCTTCTCTTTTGTCTGGCTCATTCACCCTTGCCTCTTCTGTATAACCAGGGCACATTCCCGTGTCATTCTTATTCCCACAGCTAGCCCCGTTCATAGGGCCAATGTTAATAATCTGTTTTTTTTTCTCCTAGCAACCTGCCTTCTCCACCTCCTCAAGAAACAGATGCCTGAGGTCTCCAGAATGGCAGTTATGTCCGACGGATAGGTAATCTTCAAACACTTCATAGACCTAGAGAATATGGCATTTAAATGTGTTAATAACTTAGAATTCTGTTGATGTGAGACACGATTGCTCCTGGCAGCAACAATCTACTCCTGAGAGAATGATGGGCAATGAAGACACTCCATTTGGTATGGCGCTTGTCTTCTTCTTGGCAAAAGTGGTCTGTTGGGCAAAGAACTGCCCTTGTCTCAACTGCTGACAGTATGCATGCTGTCCAATCCGGATGAGCAGGATACAAGGAAAAGCGACTGCTAAACCTTGCCAAGACAGGGTAGGACAGTCTTTCAAATTTTCCTGCTTTTGAAAATGGTCTGTCAGATATTCTAGGCCTGTACACAAAAGTGGTTGCCCCAGTGTTGCAGAGAAACATTGGGTGACTGCCCAGGCAGCTAGCTGTCTCTGTCATGTCATTTCTTTCATTTTTCAGAAGCTGCCTGCTTGAACTTCCTGTTCACTCAGATAATATTATTTTCCTTCTCTGGTCTTTGATGGGGCTGAAGACTAGACAATTACAGTTACATCCCTCTGGTATCTTAGCTAGATTTAGATTCTTCAGGATAGGACAGCTATTGGAGTAATCTTTGTAATTTGCCATTTACCTATGGTCTGGACATTTAATATATGTTTCTTGCTTAATGTTGTTACTCTTTCTCCTGGACAATACTTGATAATTGTTCTTATTGTATATAGTTTGTATTAGGTTTAGAACCTTCTTATTTAGACAAAAAGGGGAAGTGCTGTGGTATTCGTGCCACCAATAGCTTTGGTGTACCAGCCTTAGGGCATGGCCTCATGCCACCATGACTGCTTAAAATATGAGGAGGCACTCATGGTTAAGTTACATAACTGCTTAAAATATGAGGAGGCACTCATGGTTGCTCTCTCTTGGGGTGATCAGAGACCGGATGGCCAGATCCATTCACTCCTGGGCAGAATAGAAGTCAATGACTGCTGTTTACTTGGTTCTTTATCTGTGAGTGTATTTTTCCCTATTTTATATCTTTTTTTAAAAAAGATTTATTTATTTATTATGTATACAGTGTTCTGCCTGCAGGCCGGAAGAGGGAACTGGATCTCATGATAGATGGTTATGAGCCACCATGTGGTTGCTGGGAATTGAACTCAGGACCTCTGGAGGAGTAGCCAGTGCTCTTAACCCCTGAGCCATCTCTCCAGTCCCCCATTTTATCTTAATAAATCCTTGATTCCCTTTTAACAGACTCTCATGGATTCACTTACACAGTTAACCAAATGCTTCTAAACCCACACCTCCTGCTGAGTGTGACCCTATGAACTCTGGACTCCCTTCTCTCCACGTTGTCCCATGCCTGCAGGAAGTAGCCAGACTTGAACTGCTGCCCCTATACCCAAGGAGTCTGGGATGATTAGGTGTAAGCCCTACCTCTCTCTCTCTAGACCCCACCCCTGAGAAAGCCCGCCAAGAGTCAGCCCCTCCCTGGGGCTACTCAAGACCATGCCTACAGGCTACTTAAGACCTGGTTGCCATACCTGCCCTGTGCTCTTGTGCTCTCTCCCCTGCCTTCCTGAGAGCCACCTAGGAGGTGTTTTGCTCTGCTCAGATTAAACCTGGATTTATTAATTTGGTTGGCTTATTGCCTTGGCAGCAGAGGATACCCAATAACTGGGGATCCAAAACTTATCAGTACCAAGATGCTTCTCCCAGCAGCTGACTTCGGGAAGAGCCAGCTGCCAGGCACCACACACTACTGCCATGCACTAAACTAAGGTACACTGCAGTGGCTGACATAAAAGTTTAAGATTCATCTCATGCAACCAAAAAACAATACAGATGCTCAGTAAAGATAGATCCAGATGGAAAAAAAAAACCTCTAAATGGGTTTTGTTATGCCCAGATCACAGATACCCCAAAAGACCACCATGGAGACCAAATCCTGTATGTAAAAGCAAAGAGCCTTTATTCAAGCTTGAGCTTGGACCTTCCATATGTCCGACAAAGTGGTACCATGGGAGAGCACCAAGCCAGGGTGGGGTAGGGTTTTTTATCACAGCAGAGGTTGAGGTGAGGGGATTTCCAGGGTTCAGGACCCTGATTGGCTGACATTTGTCTAGGGATATCTTGGCAAAAAGGGGAATAGTTGATTGCTGGTCTCAGGGATGTCAGGTGATCTTATCTAACAGCCGGAATGTTTGGAATGTCAGGTACTTCCCCTTAGATGCTGGCCTGTTCCTGGGTGGTGCCAGGGGTGGTGTCAGTTTACAGCTTTTCCTGGATCTGGTTGTTGCCTGCCAGTAAGCCTGTCATGGTATCTGTGTCTGGGCTCCTAAAGCTGTCACAGCAGCTGTGTGGTCAAGCTGTTTTGGAACACCCACAGGTTACAGTATATTTAAAAATATACATAGGCTTGGGAGAGAAAAGAGAAAGGGTAGAGACAGTTATAGATTAATAAATATTTTAAAAATATTAAAGCCCTTAAAAAAGGAAGAGTAAAAAATATATATAATTAGCCATGTAAAGCTGGGAAATACACAGAGAGTCTGGATAGTGTATGTTACTGTGTTGTCTTTAGATTTTCTGATTGCTAATAAAGAAATGACAGCTGCTAAGACATATTAGATTATGAAAACTGCTGGATTAAACCAACCTATATATTTTTTAAATGTCTTGACTTCAAAATGGAAGTCAAAAGATATGTTACTTTGGGGAAGAGGTTATGCTTTTATTTCCATAGGAGATGAGAGACTGTGGAGTCATTCCAGGTTGATATGAATCAGGCTTGATCAGGGAAGACTCCCTGAAATCCTGTCTACAGACATAAAGAAATAAGCCTAGAAAAACTACAAAACATGTAATGTATATTTTACCTGCTCAAACATAAAACAACAAAAAAAATCATCTTTAACTGACTTGTACACACCATGTATTCCCTACTTGTAATGCATTTTATCTTTAAAAGTTTATGTAATTTCATAACAAAGGGACCAGACACCAATAAAAATAATGGTCCAGGTGATCCAACATCTCAGAATGCCTCTGCTACAGTTTGTGAGTTCTGCATCCAAAACAGCTTCAAGGCTGCTGGCTGAGATAATCCAGCCTCACAAAATACTCCAGCCAAGACTTAACAATTATCCCAGTTTTCTCAAGATTCCCCCAAAGATACCAGCACCCACAAACAACAGGAAGTAGTCTAGAGAACAATGCCCACATTCTCAAGAGATGGGGTATGGGTGGGTTTTGGTCATTCAGTGGATTATGGATATTTGTCATCATTTAGGAGGGTTGGTTACAAGTTGTTATTGGTAATGGTGAGAGAAAAAGCTGAACAAAGGAGATTAGATTTAGGGATCTCATTCTGAAAAGAAAAAGGGGAATACAAAAATGATAGGATAAAAGGGTAGATTATTGAATCTACTTTTTTTTCCCCCAGACAGAGTTTCTCTGTGTAGCTTTGGTGCCTGTCCTGGATCTTGCTCTATAGACCAGACTGGCCTCAAACTCACAGAGATCTGTCTAGTTCTGCCTCCCAAGAGCTGGGATTAAAAGTATGCATCACTGCTGCGTGGCTGAATCTACTTTTAAAACAAAAAAAGTAACTACTAGTCTTAAATATTTTACATTGGTATGGATTTTTATATATTGATAGAAATTTGAGGTTATTTTTGTTAGACTGTATGTATGTTTCTACTCTTGTTTGGCATATTGTATTTACGCAGCTCACTTAAAAATGTATTGTATAATTAAGAAATACAGATTAATAGTCATCTATAATAGTCAAACTTATAGTCATGTTAGGTATGTTTTCAAGGTCACACACAGATATATTTAGATATATGGTCTACAAACACTTCAAATACCTACAGAATATGGCATTTAATATGTTTAATAACCTAAGGCTTTTCATAACAGTGAGACACACCTGTTCCTGACAGAACCAATTTGCTTCAAAAGAAGATGATAGGCATCAAAAAAACTCAGTATGGAGTTTGTATTCTTTATAGCCAAAGCTAGCCATTTGACCAAACTGCTCTTCCTCAATAATTGACAGTATACTGTCCAAACCAGACCAACAGGATACAAAAAAAGTGACTGCCAAACTTTGCCAAGACAAGGTAGGACAGTCCTTTAAAATTTCCTACTTCTCAAAAATGTCTGTCAGATATAGTAGGCCTGTAAGCCAATGCTGGGTGCCCCAACATTACAGAAGAACTTTGGGTGACTGTCCAGGCAGCCAGATGTCCCTGTCCTTAGGTAACATTACCCTTGTGGGGTCTTTAATGGAGTTAGAGACTAAATAGTTGAACTTAAACTTTTCCTTAGTTTTGATAATGCCGGGCGGTGGTGGCGCATGCCTTTAATCCCAGCACTCTGGAGGCAGAGCCAGGTGGATCTCTGTGAGTTTGAGGCCAGCCTGGTCTACAGAGCGAGATCCAGGACAGGCACTAAAACAACACAGAGAAACCTTGTCTCAACCTCCCCCCCCCAAAAAAAAAGAAAAAAAAAGATAAAAGGTAAACTAGATATAAAACTTTAGACTCACAAAGATAAGATAGATAATAGAATATCTTCTCTAACTTTGCCAAATACAAATGGACTGGATGTTGTAACTGTAATTCTTACTTGATAACTGTTTTTGTTGTATATATATATGTTAAAGTTAAAACCTTCCTTTTTTAATTAGACAAAAAGGGGGAAATGCTGTGGAATAATCCTTCTGTACACTATGAAAATGTGTTGTTCTCACTGTTAATAAAAAGCTGATTTGTTGATAGGTAGGCAGGATTGTTGGGGCAGAGAGAATGCTGGGAAGAAGAAGGGCAGAGTCAGAGTAGTTGCCAGTCAGATAGAAAGGAAGCAGGACCTTCTGGAAAGGTAAAAGTCATGAGCCTTGGGGCAGCACACAGATTAATAGAAATGTGTTGATTTAAGTTGTAAAAACTAGTTAATAATAAACCTGAGCTATCGGCTGAGCACTTATAATTAATAAGAAGTTTCTGTGTGGTTATTTGGGGAGCAGCTGGCAGGATAGAAAAGTCCACCGACACATATCTTTAATCTCAGTACTGAGGAGGCAGAGGCAGACATAGCTCTTGAGTTAGAGGCCAGCCTGGTCTACAGAGTGAGTTCCAGGATAGCCAGGGCTACATAGAGAAATCCTGTCTTGAAAAAAAAAAAAAGTAAATACAATAAAATGCTCAGTCTATGGGAGTCTGAAGTCTTGGCTGTCTTTTCCTCCATTATTTTACATCTGGAACATATTGTTGGTGTCCAGTATATGTTTGTTAAGTGAGTAAATAAATAAGAGCAGCCACAGGAGGGCACATTGTGATTAAGGGACCAATATAAGTCCTGTGCTGGCCCTGAGCAAGCTTTAACTATTTTTCCATAGAGGAATTGAAGTAAGAGGTATTAGAAGGACTCTAATCCCCACCCTGAAGGTAGAGGAGTGTGACAAAGTAATGGGGACCCCAGGGAGAGGACCAGGAGAATTAAATCAGAAAACATTAATCTAGAATAGATCATCTGTTGCCACCCATCCTGTTCCCTGGCTTACACCTTGCTCTCTACTCTGCCCTGTCTGGAGGCAATAAGACACTTAACCCATCATTTCCTGTCATGGTAAACCAGACTGATGTGTGGTACTTGCTCTTAGTTCTTACCATCCCCCAGGTAGAGACATCCACATCAGTCAGGGTGGAGGCCCAAGCAAAGCTGGCCTTTCCACAGGGTGGCAATGGGGGTGGGGGGAAGCGACCGCTTCCCACTCAAACCTTCCTGGCTCGGCTCCCAGATGATTTCATGTCTCTGGTCCTGAATCTGCATCTTCTGGATGTATCTCAGTTCACTGGCTGCACCACTGATGTGTGACTACTTAACTGTGGCTGCTTCCTGGCCTAGGGAGCCTGGGCTTTGGAGAGCATGGGAAAGAGACAAGAAAGAAAGCTTTATATGAGGTAAGCCTTGACAGCAATAATAATGGCCAAGGACTAACTTACATTTATACAGTGCTTAACAATTTACAAAGCCCTAGAGAACTCTATTCATCTTTATGACCTTGTGCAAATGTCACCTCTTTTTACCAAAGGACAGCTCTCCCAGGCAGAGTTGATCCTTCCACCCACACTTGGTAAAATTTCCACTATCGTCCTTATTGCCTTGTAAGAAACTTATGTGTGTATGTATCTCATGTCTCCCATTAAGTCATCAGCTCCTTGGGGGCAGATCACTTTCCGGCCATAAAATTGTGTATTTTTTTTCTTTCTTAAAAAGTAATCTTAGTGTTCATTATGCAAAAATTTATAATTATAAAAGCATATATATAAATATATATTTATATAATAAAATAAAGAAATAGCATAATAGGGTGAGCTAGATGGCTGGCTCTGTGGGTAGAGGTGCTTGTTGTCAAATCTGATGACATGTGTTGGGTCTCCAGGAATCACATGGTGAAGGAAGAGAACCTACTTCTACAAGTTGTCCTCTGCCCTTCACATGCACACTGTGGGATGTACACAAAATAAATGTAATTTCAAAAACCGTGTGTAAGCCAGGTATGGTGGCACACACCTTTAAGCCCAGCATTCAGAGGGGAAGAGGCAGGCAGATCTCTGAGTTCGAGGCCAGCCTGATCCACATAGTGAGTTCAAGGACAGTCAAGGCAAGTGCCAATCTCCAGGAGCCAATCAGCCACCTTCAGGTTCAGTGAGAGACCCTATCTCAAAAAAACAAGGTAGTGATGGAGGAAGCCGCCCAACACTGACCTCTGCATGCTGTGGTAAGCAGGCAGGTCACTCTACTCAGGAGACTTCTAACTAGAGAGGGTATTCACTCCCCTCACTGTGCCCCTCACACCACATCTAATGATTTCCGCTCTCCTTTCCCTGTTCTTCCCTTTCTCTCTACTTGAAACCATCCTTCCTCCTCGGGCTTCCTGTTTTTCTGTTTGAAACATGTTACTGTGGAAACACTGTGGCATGATATAGTGGGGCTTATAAGTGAAGTGTTAAGAATTTTTAGAACCTGCAGAAATGCAATGTTGGAGTTTAGGGGCTACAAGTCCAAATTATGTGACAGAATTCATGACTTCATACACTGTGTCATAAATACAAACACGGAAATGTGAGCCAGCACCGAGGAGATAGCAAGGCACTTTATCAAGATTTATGTGCCCAGGTTTTAAATTTCTCACGGGCATTAAACATGTCCATGAGAAATTCTAAAAAAAACACAAAAATGCAACATATAATTTGGGAAGAACATCTGGAAAAGGCGAATGACAGAATGCCAGCATGTCCTCATCGATACGCATCTGTGAGAGGACTGGGGGCCTGGGCACCTCAGGGGAATGTGGGAAACCTCTGTACCATGTTCTGTGTTTTGACCATACTCCTTAAAAACTGCCTATAAATCACTCTTATTAGACATTAGTCAAATGCAAGATGCCTTAAGAACAAACATTTTGGTAAAAGAAATTATTACCAAAGATACCATGGGGGGAAAAAAAACAAAAGCAAAAAACTCCTGACTGGCTTGGATGAGTTCAGGGTCCTTTGTTATTGTCCCAGCTCTGCAATCAAGCAGATGTGTGACTCAAGAAGCTGTCCGACCTCACTGTACCTATCCCTCACCTAATTTGGGCTTTAATTCTGATTGGTTACTTATTAGGTTCTTTTATTTATTATGTTTTTATTTACTGTGTGTGCGCGCACACGCATATGGTGTGTGTGTGTGTGTGTGTGTGTGTATGTGTAGAGACATGCTTGTGCCATGGTCCACATGTAGAGGTCAGAGGACAAGTTGTAAGAGTACCAACTTTACTTCCATCATGGAGGTCCCAGGAATTGAACTCAGGTCATCAGGCTTGGCAACAGGCCCCTTTACCTAGTAAGTCCCACTTACTAGGTTCTTAAAGTGAGGACTATGTCCAGTTTCTTCCAGGAGACAAATTTCAAAGCAGCTCCTTGTGGACAGTGCTTGGGGGCCCATGGAGAGGAACTAGTGATGGTATGAGCTTAACACTTATCATTCCACTGTGTACTTTGCTCCTTCACATCCATTTGCTCATTTGTACAATTACTTTAAATGAGACAGTTCCAACTTTTTATTTTCTTTATAAAAGTTGGATTCTTCTAACTGTGTTCTGGGAAAGATTAGTCTTCTAAGGCAAGAGCCCAGGGGGTGCATTCCACATTTGGTCCTTTCCTTCCACCCCACAGAGCCAGGCAGTGGTTAAGGACAAGGACTACAGCTTCTGTCCAGCACAGGCCAGGCCCGAAGAAATTCAGTAAATGGCTCTTTGCTAGATATTTGGGGGGTGAGGAATCTGAGGAAGGGATGTGGCTGGTAAAGGCTTCCAGTGCCAGGGGTAAACTTCTGGCTGCTTTTGTAAGCATTTCTCAACTTTCTAAATTTTCCACAAGCAAAAATATCAACAAACCACGTGTTAAAGCCTCTTCCCCCGCTTTTTGCCAACACCCTTGTCTCCCAGAAATAACACAGTAGCCAAGTCTTCTAACACTGTGAGCACTGCTTGCCTCTCCAGTGTCTGGTGTGGACCTAGAGTACGGGTTTTCTTGAAGAGCAACAACCATTAAAATGATTGTATATGTTGTGCTTAAAGGGTAAGCAACACTGTATTTGTGGACCTAACACCTGCCTCTAGTCCCATGCAAAAATGCCTAATAACCAGCTCCAGAAAAGGTCACCTTTAATTAATCTGTCGCTCTGGAAGTACGCTGTAAGAATCACAGGATGTGTAAGCATTTGTCTTAAGCAAATCTGGCTTAGGTATTAACTAGGCAGAGACAGAATGCAGTAGTAAATGGGTCCCACTTTTTGCTGCTTCCCCCCACTGTGTAGAGCATCGAGGAGTTGCCAGAAGACAATGGAGCACATCATGCCAGGTCTTCTGCCCTGCGCCTCCTGTTATTCAGCATAAGAGCCATGTCTAATCACCACAGAGATGCTATATCTTGACTCATTTCCCTTGCTTAGATGTATGCCCACACAGATTTTTTTTTGTCTGTGTATTATATGCTCTGCCTAGAACAGTGTCAGGCACATATAAGCACTGAGTATTTGTTGAATTAGAGAAATGAACAATACCATAAGGTACACGGTATTCTTTCCCTCTTACAGACGAGTAACGGAGGCTCTCAATGTAGGTGAACTGCCCAGTGCCACAGCCAGGTGAAGAGTCAGACTCAAAGCCTGAGCCCCATTCGTATTCTTTCTATACACAGAGGGATAAACACTTAGGTCCTGAGGAACTCATGCAGTTCAAGGCCTCTATAACCTCTACAACTCCTAAATCGTAGCTTTTTACTTAGTCTGCTCCTTTGAAGGCTGCAAATTTTACTAAGGTGATAACGTTTTTATATTTTACTAAAGCGCATGCTTTAATTTCATCTGTTGTAGACATAGGCTACATAGTTTGTCACTTAAAATCCTACAGCATAGGGGCTGAAGAGATGACCCCTGGTTAAGAGTGCCCGCTGTTCTTGTAGAGAGCCTGAGTTCAGTTTCCATCACCCTTTGCAGGCAGTTCACAACCACCTGTAACTCCAGCTTCAGTGGATCTGATGCCCTCTTCTGCACCCTCCCCTGACGCTGGTACCCATATTCATATTCACACACTCACCTCCAAATAATTAGAATTAAATCTTTAAAAATACCAGAACACAATTATGTACAGGACACATTTGTATTATTGTATGTGTATCTGGAATACATATTATGTATTCCAGACAGCAATAAAGTAACATTTCTGAACCTCAAGAGTTCTTTAAGTTACAATGTTAAATGTCTCATGATTTGCAGGTTGTTTTCTCATTGTAGAATAGATATTACAGCCCACAGCCATGATGCTTGTGTGCCCTACTGTGGGTGGAGATAGACTTATTAGCACATTGAAAGCTATTTTTAGCACTAAAGAAATTCTATGGGAGGCTCAAGGACTTTGCAGAAAGTCTCTTTTTCCTACCTAGGGCCACCTCCTAGAAGTGTGCCCCTTGGGTCTTCATAACCACCTTGGCATTTTGTAGGGGTTCTGGTCACACTCCTTCGGGGTGGGGGTGGGGATCCTTTTTCTTTCTGTCCCACTCTGGCTGCCAACACAATACCATGAAGCCTCCATGTGACCAAGCCAGTTAGTATTCCTGGATCAAATCAGTGTTGGAGCCCCAATCTCTCCACTGCCAACTTCTGAGGCTACTTTTTCATTGTTGTACTCATTTTAAAGAAATATCTATTAAAAGCATATAAATCAAAAAAAAATCAAACTTCAACAACTCAAAAGTTACCAAATCCTTTCTAGTCATTTAAAAATTTTTGATGTATGCAAATAATTCCTTGTTCCTTTTAAAACATCACAAGCATTTCCACTATGCTGTTAAATACTCTTCATTAGCATGACTGCATACTAGCCTGTTATAGTCAGACCACAATTTATTTAACCAATTTCTACTGTTAGACTTTCAGATTATTAAGCATAAATTTTGCCCATATTTTAGACTGTTTCCTTAGGACAGATTCCCAGAAGTGGACTTAGAGGATCGGGGGATACAAACATTTCCAAACCTCCCCACAGAAACTGCCAAATTGCCTTTCAGAAAGCTGTTGCCAATTTACACTTCCAACATTGCCAGCGTGTTTTTTTCTACCAATATGGATCTGTGTGAAGGATAATAAAATATAAGTGGAACATACAGTCCTTGGGTTATTAATGACGTTGGAGAGGCACAGTGACTTCTGGCACAGGGGCCTATGGCAAAGGTCACCCCTATTTCCAGGTATGCAGTTAACAGTGAGTTAGTGTGAGCACACGTGACAGCGGTTTTCAGCAGTGGGGAGTGACACAACCAGATTTCGGATGGCCAGATCCAAGGCTTGGATTGCTTTTGTCCGTTGCTGTATTCCAGCTTGCAGGACAGTTCCTGGCACACACACCACTCAGTACACATCTGTTGAGTGAATTAACACAGACTCTTCTTTCAGATGGCTGCCGTAGGGTTTGGCCACTGCTGGTTCCTGGGAAACACTGATCAGGCATTCTTGTAAAGGTCTGCTCAATCTTGAAACTCTACCATAGCACCGGAAAAGCAGTTTCAATGAAGGCAACATAGTAAAGATCCATTTAGGATAAATAAAATCAGACTCACCTGAAAGGACACACCCCAGCACTAGTCACAGATATCTATACATAGGTTTTTTTTTTTTTAAATAAGCATGCAAAAAAAAAAAAAAAAAAACCAGTCTGGTGAAATCTGTCACCTCTACAGCACATCCCTTAGTAAGTGATGACATAAATGTACTCAGTGCTGCTCACGGCCAAGGCATTTTTGGAATGACTAAAGTGCACTTTCTTACTACTCACTGCCATTTGACATCATTTTCAGCACTGCCAATAGGTTTTGAGATAAAACACAGGAACAACGTAGATGGGAGTTTGTTTAATACCATTTTTAGTGAAAGCCAGAATAAAATTCATTTTGTGAATCAGAATGTGGTCAAGCCTGGGTTCACTTTCCTGGTCTCATATTCTTTCCAATATGCCACATTTTCTAGAGAGTAAGTTGTAAGACGATGCCAGACTGACTTGGCATGAACAAAATTATTAAAAATAATTAATCACCTGGCATTTTTATATTCATACTTTATGTACACTAGACTGGGCCAGGCAAACTATGGCCCACAGGCCAATGTGGCTTACCACTTGTTTTTCTCTGGTCCCTATTTAAAATTTTTATTTTTATTTATTTTATTTTTTCATTTAAAATGACTGGGGGAGAAAAATCAAAATATTTTATGAAAACTATGAAATTCCAATTCCAAGATTCATTTATAGAGTTTCCCTGGAACGCAGCCACACTCATCTGTTTCCATATGAGCTACGCCTGCTTTGCACTAAGAGACTGGATGGCTCACGAAGTGTAGTATGTTTCCCGTACAGTCTGCTGTACTGGGCCCAAGTCCCCATCAAATGTTTGCAGACAGTATTGTGGGATGAAGTGTGATACAACTTGCACCGTAACTACTAGGATCCAATAAGGCAGAGAGCACAGAACACCAATGCGTGACCGCCTGGGATAAGATGCAAAAGCCTAGAAAATCAAGGAGGGCTGACCACGCTGACGCATCGGCTGGAGGCTACGGAGTGAGCAGGCGCACAGTGCACAGCTGAGAGAGATTCTTGCTAACCCAGAAACCTGGGACCTGGTGAGCCACGGCCCCCAAAGCCTGGAGCGACAAGCTGGCAGCGGTATATGGAAAGAGCAGGCACACTGAGCAGTGTGTGCAGGGCGGCGGCAACGCCCCAATAGCACTCTACTCCTTTACTGAGTGTCTTCAAGTCATTTCCCATCCAGATTCTTTCAGGCATCTCCGCAGCAAGTAAGGACTAAGAACAAGAAATGGATCTGGCCGGGCGTTAGTGGCGCACGCCTTTAATCCCAGCACTCGGGAGGCAGAGGCAGGCGGATCTCCGTGAGTTTGAGGCCAGCCTGGGCTACCAAGTGAGCTCCAGGAAAGGCGCAAAGCTACACAGAGAAACCCTGTCTCGAAAAACCAAAAAAAAAAAAAAAAAAAAAAAAAAAGAAATGGATCTGAAAGGAACACTCCAGAAAACAGGATGTGGGTCCACAACCTTTCTTCTTAAATGAATTTTCTTTTTTTTTTTTTTTCTTTTTTTTCTTTTTGAGACAGGGTCTGTGCTATGTTGCCCGGATTGGATTTGAACCCACGTTTTTCCTGCTTCAGGCCCCCCAGTGCTGGGATTGCAGGTGTGCACTACTACGTTCATCTTGATGCTACCATTTCACTGACTCACAGCCAGGAACAGAATTCAGGGGACTACAGAATCATCCTGACATGGGATGTCCTTCTGTATGCTGTGAATACATGTTGCTTTTATTGGTTGATGAATAAAGCTGCTTTGGCCTATGGCAGGGCAGAATATAGCCAGGCAGGAAATCCAAGAAGAGATACAGGGAGAAGAAGGGCGAGTCAGGCACAGATGCCATCTAGCTGCCCAAGGAGCAAGATGCCAGCAGAATGGTAATGCCACAGCCATATGGCAAAATACAGATTAATAGAAGTGGGTTAATTTAAGTTGTAAGAGCTAGTTAGGAAAAGGTCAAGCATTTATAATTAATATAAGCCTCTGAGTGACTATTTTATAAGTGGCTGTGGGCCAGGTGAGACACAGAAAAGCCTCCAGCTACATTTGGCACCCAACCAACGTGGGGCAGGAATTTCTACATAAGACCTGAGAAAGCTTTAAAAAAAAAGGGGGTGGGGGGTCTATAACACATAAATGGAGCCAAAAGCACCTTCCTAGTTGTATCTCTCATGCTCATGAGGGCTGTGGTACAGAGACACCACAGCATTTGGGCTTGAGCACAGTATGGTGGATTCCCGCCATGGTACACAGAGGTGTCTCCAAGCCACGCAGTGCACTGCATGGTGGATATAGCTTTTATTCATATAGACAAAAAAGGTTTGTGGGCCTGCTGCACACCACCAGGTGACAGCATGGACCCCTTGCGGGGTAAGTGTGATTCTCCTGGGTACCTCCCATATGTTGGAAAGCATAACCGGGTGGAGCCAGCAGCCCAAGCCGCCACTTTGGTCCTAGCCATGCCCACTTAGCAGTTTAAAGCACTGATCAGAAAAAGATTACAGACACACAATAAAGATAGATTCAGACAAAAAGAAACCCCTAAACGGGTCACCATGTGTTTAAAAAATGTACGTAGGCTTGGAAGAGAGAGGACAAAGAATATAGGCAGTTACAGAAAGAAATAAATAGTTTTAAAAAATAAAGTCTTTAAAGAGACATTAAAAATAATAATATAAAAGAAACAAGTCATGTAAAGATGGAAAATACACAGAGAGTCTGGATTATGTATATTATTGTGTTTTCTTTGAATTTTTGGACTATTAATGAGCTAACTGCAGAGAGACATTTGATTTTGGATGCTACTGATTTAAATCAACATATATATTTTAAAGGTAACGAAATTTGGGTCTAAGGATATGTTGCTTTGGAGAAGAGTTTCTGCTTGTTTCCACAGAAGATGAGAACCTGTGGATAGCTTCCAGGTTAATATGGTTTGATTGAGCAAGACCCCCTGAAAGGTCTCTGATGAGAACAGTGGCCCAGATGATCCAATATCCACAACAGCTTCAAGGCTACTGGCTGAGATGGACCAACCACACAAAATACTCCAGTCAGGAGTTGACCATAATTATAAATTTTCTCAGGATCCCCATAAGATTATCAGTGCTCTCAATCAGCAGGAAGTAGTATAGAAAACTACATCCAAATTTCCAAAATATTGTTTATGAATGTTTGTTTTCATTTAAAGGGGGTTGATTATAAATGGTTAATGGTCATAGTCAATCTCTTTCTAAAGAAGAAAGGGGGATATGATATATAAATAATTGGGGAAAAGGGTAGATTAGTACGGTAATTAAAAAGAGGTAGATTATTGAATCCACTTTAATCCAAAAAACTATTATTCTTCAAAATATTTTACATTGATAGGGATTTTGGTTTGTTGACATAAATTTAAGGTCAATTTTGTTATACTATATGTATATCTACTCTTGTTTAAGATATGTTTACGCAACTCATTAAAAATGTAATGTATAGGGCCAGGCGGTGGTGGCGCACGCCTTTAATCCCAGCACTCGGGAAGCAGAGGCAGGTGGATCTCTGTGAGTTCGAGGCCAGCCTGGGCTACCAAGTGAGTTCCAGGAAAGGCACAAAGCTACACAGAAGAAACCCTGTCTAAAAAAACAAAAAAAAAAAAAAAAGTAATGTATAATTAAAAAAATACAGATTAATAGTCATCTATAATAGTCAAACTTATAGCCATGTTAGTTAGATTTTCTAGGTATACAGAGATATATTGCAGGTAGACAGGTAATCTTCAAATACTTCAAAGACCTACAGAATATGGCATTTAAAATGTTTTAATAACTTGGACTTTTTTTTTTTTTTTACTCTTTCACAATTGAGACTTTATTGGTTGAGTATACACACACTTCAATTCTTAAAACATGGACCCAAACTCTAAGAGTCATACATTGTGTTCACGTACCCAAAAGAGCCATGTGTTGTTTCTCTTTGAACTTATTCTAGTGATGTTCCATCCTAAGCTTGGCAAGATTTCCCTAAGACCTCACATAACAATCAAATGCTCACAATCCTTAATTCCACTGACTCACAATTTTATGCTACATACAGTGCATATTCAATATTTCAGTCTTTCACAGCACATTATCACAATTGTTAGGAAAATGGACTCCCGTGACCAGAGACAGTTCTGACAGGGTAAGGACCGAGGAGTGGTTTTTTAGGATACAGTTCTACTAGAAACATGAGACCAGAAATAACTGAAAATATTCCAGACACAAATGCACGACCAAGACTCCAAATTACCATTTAGTATGCTTTGTATTGTAGGATATAAAACTAGCCCCCTCTACGGAATGTTATGGTGACCCCCGAGACAGTCACAGCCTCTCCTGATTCAGTATCCTGCTATTTTCTGGTTGTTGTACCAAAAAATAAACAACCAGCAAGTGATTTAACCTCTTAAAAAATCTTTTACACTTAAAAAATGGGATGAGGCGGGATTTCCTCCCACCTTTTAAAAATGTTTCTAGAGCTACTAAAAAACTCGCATTTACAAAACAGTTGATAAAAATATTCCTCTGGATTGTACAAGAAGGGAGGCGGGGACACTGACAGACATGATGGATGGTTAGTCGGACTTGGCTTCTTTCTCTCCTACTTCAGAGGCTGGACTCTGGTTTTCAGTCTCTCCATTTTCTGCAGGCACATCTGTGGTTTGCTGGTCATCCACCTCAGCCTGTTTGCCCTTTGCTCCCCTCTTCCCTTTTGTTTGCACGTTTTTGTCTGATGATTTATCCTTTCCCGCGGCCTTCTTCGGCTTCGCATCCACCTTGGCAGGGGTGGGCTTGGCCGACAGCCTCGCAGAGCGCCGCTTGGGCTCAGCCTTTGCAGCTCCGTCTACGCTAACCTTCCTCTTGGGCATCCTGGCAGCGCTGGGTGGGAGGTGTGTGCAAGGCCGAACCTGTCACAGAGCTACACTGCCTCAGCGCTACACTGCCTTGGCCACCACTGCACGACCTGCCAACTTGGACGTTTTATGACAATGAGACATATCTGCTCATGGCAGCACCAATCTACTTCAGAGAAGATGATGGGCATTGAAGAAACTCCCTATGGAGTTTCTTGTTTTCTTTATGGCAAAAGCTAGCCATGTGGACAAGAAACTGCTCCTACCAAGACTGCTTAACAATATGCTGTATAAACTGGACATGCAGGACCCACAGGAACATGACTGCTGAACTTGCCAAAACAAAGTGGGACAGTCCTTCAGGTTTCTGCTTCATGAAAGAGTCTGGCAGACATTCTGCAGGACACAGAAGAAAGTGACTGACGAATTTTGCCAAAATAGGTGGGACAGTCCTTCAAATTTCCTGCTTCACTGAGAAATCTGCCAGACACTCTAGGTCTATAGGCTAAAGATAGATGCCCCAATATTACAAAAGAACTTTGGATGACTGTCCAGGCAGCCAGATGTCTCTGTCATTTCTCGAATTTTGGAAGTTGCTTACAACGTACTTCCTGTTTACTCAGGTAATATTATATCCTTCTGGGGTCTTTGATGGAGTTGAAGACCAGATTAGTTATGATAAAAGATAAATTAGATATAAAACTTTAGACTCACAAAATAGAATATTTTCTTTAATTTTGCCAAATACAAATAGACTAAATATTATAACTATAATTCTTGTTTGATACCTGTTTTGTTAAATGTAATTTTACAATGTTAAAGTTAAAAACCTTCCTTTTTAACTAGACAGAAAAGGGGAAATGATGTGGGATGTCCTTCTGTATGCTGCGAATATGTGTTGCTTTTATTGGTTGATGAATAAAGCTGCTTTGGCCTATGGCAGGGCAGAATATAGCCAGGCAGGAAATCCAAGCAGAGATACAGGGAGAAGAAGGGCAGAGTTAGGCACAGACACGATCCAGCCATCCAAGGAGCAAGATGCTAGCAGACCAGTAACACCACAGCCATGTGGCAAAATATTAATAGAGATGGGTTAATTTAAGTTGTAAGAGCTAGTTGGTAATAAACCTGAACAATAGGCAAAGCATTTATAATTAATATAAGCCTCTGAGGTGATTATTTTATAAGTGACTGTGGACCAGGTGGGACGCAGAAAAGCCTCTGGCTACACCATCTTCATGTTTTTTTTTTTCAAGTAAAAGATTTGGTAAACATTTGACCAAAAATGTTGTAAAAAAATTGTTTAAAAATGTTACTAAAAAGAAATAATCTGGGGATTGGGGATTTAGCTCAGTGGTAGAGAGCTTGCCTAGCAAGCACAAGGCCCTGGGTTTGATCCTCAGCTCCAGAAAAAAAAAAAAAAAAATCTGGCCAGTGGTGGTACATGCCTTTAATCCCAGGAGTTTGGAGGCAGAGGCAGATGGATCTCTAGTAGTTCGGGGCCAGCCTGGTCTACAAAGAAAGTTCCAGGACAGTCAGGGCTCTTACAGGGCTCTTACACAGAGAAACCAACCAAAATTTAAATAATAAAAAAAAAAGATTTATTTCATTACTTTGGGTGGGACAGGAAGTAAGAGAGGGCAGTGAGAGATTTAGGAAAGCAGACAAAAATCAGTGGTAGAAGGTACCTGTTCCTCTTGAACTGTAGGCAGTAACACAGAATACAGTAGCAGAGAATGGAATGAATCAGAACAGAAGTGAAGGTAAGAGTTGGGAGTAAAATCACCTGGAGATTCAGACTAGTAAGCCTGAGAACAAGTCAAGGTATGCAGACAGGCCAGCTGCTCTTGACAGTCACAAAGCCAAGCTTGACCTCCTGCCAGGGAAAAATACCGTTGCTGGGAGAATGGGACTAATTACCACTCTGAAAAGGCTTCAAGACTCTAGGGACCCGAGGTAACCAATCCTTGAGAAACTGGTAACACCAGTTGTATTGTGATTGCTAATGGTGGGAGGGCTTGGCCACTAACCCCTATATTGTCTCTCCCTATCCCACTCCTGGAGTGTAGGAAGACAATTTAGAGCCAAGGCTGAAGCAGAAACTGCCTGCTCCAATTGGACCACAGCTGAAGTCAGGAGGCAGAAGAAGGGTCCAGAGATCAGAGAGGAGAGTAATGTGAGTGGAAAAGCATACCAAAAATTCAAGGATCGTCACTCCAAAGGCCCAAAGCAGCCACACCTAGAGGTGTGGCCCAGAATCAGGAAACAAACAACAGGGAATCAGAGAATCGATAGCAAACTAGAAGAGAATAAAGTGAATGTCTGAAGGGACAAGGAGAAAACACTGAGGTGTGGGGTCATGGCTGGATCTGAGTCTACAGGACCAGGAACCCAAGCTGCCTGGGAAGTAAGGTGCAGGCCAGGACAAAACTTGGGTCAGCAATGGTAGGCACTTAAAGAGCACTGCTAGGTAGGAACTCTCCTGTCACCTAGGAGCCCATGCTCTACTGTCGGGTTCAGTGATGCTGCAGAGTCATAAGAAAGGGCTCTGGACTAAAGTTATTGCAGTAATTTTACTTCCCCCAAATCTGAGACATCCTGCCACTGCCGAGTATTTCTGGAAAATGGGCAAAGGAAAAATGGGCTGAAATGGCAGTTCAATCTGACTACTATATGGGACTTGACTTCAGGTAATAAATTAAGTCCCCTTTTTTGGAAACCACTTAGAACAATCTGAGTTCACACTCCTAATTACCTGAGTAATTCTGTGTCTAAACCCTAACTGGGACCATTCTACTTCTGGCACCTTGTATTTCAGTATGGGTCTCAGTCCAGGATCACTGTAAGGTTCATTCTAACCCTATTTACAGGATGAAATAAACCCAGAAATAACTTCTCTCAGGATCTGTGTTTAGTAAGTGAGAGCTAGGAGTGGTGGCTCACACATTTAATCCTAGCACTTGGGAGGCTAAGGTAGGTGGATCTCTGTGAGTTCCAGGGCTACACAGAGACCCTGTCTCAAAAAACCAAAATAAAGTAAAATAAAATAAGATGGAGATAAGGCCCGAAAGTGGTGGTTGTGGGATCCTGGTCTGTGCCCACAGACACACTACTCTGCAATGATTACAGGGAAGACCAGAGCAAAGATTAATAAATTTATCAAAAATATTGCAATAGTAGGAACTTCATTCTAAGATGCATTGTCCTTGGAGGCAAGCATGGAGGAAACAAAACTTCATCTCATAGGGAGACTTAATGATCTAGACGTGGGAAGTTGTGGAACTACTAAGCAGGTGGAAGTCTGTAAGCTGCTACTTGTTTTAAGAAATATATATATATATATATAAATATTTTTATTTCATTCAAACTGAATTGGTGTTTTGCCTGCATGTGTCTCTGTGTGAGGATGTTGGATTCTTTATAATTGAAGTACAGTGGTGAGCTGCCATGTGGGTGCTGGGAATTGAACCCCGGGTCCTCTGGAAAAACAGCCAGAGCTCTTATCTGCTGAGCCATCTCTCCAGTCCCCTTTTAAGAGTTTTGTTAGATAATATCTTTGTGAGACAAGATCTAACTTCCAAGGAACTTCAGAACTGAAGATCTAACTGCTTCTGCCTCCCAAGTACTGGGACGCCCAGCCATGAAACTTTTTGAAAGCAGGAGAGAGAGAAAAGACAACTACGTTGAACAGTGTTGGGTACGACTATCAACCGGGATTATTTACTCCTTAGTAAGCGCAGTCACTAACGTGAGAACCCTTGGGTAAGGCAGACACTGGCCGGTGCGGTGAGATACTGTTGTCTCCCTGTCCTCTGCTCCCTGTTTGGCATTCCGAGATGCTCTCAGTCTATATGGAGCACTTGCAACCCACTCGAGACAAGTTCCATTCCATGAACTCTGGCAGGGAGGTACGAAGAGGCTGTTTAAATTTATAGAGCCTGCTTTTGGGGGGTTCGATTAGCTACGCTAACAAGTGAGTTATTATAAACCTACCCGCAGACATTGGGGTAGGTAGCAATTTATAAACTACTAGCATAAAATTAACGTTTCAAATTACTCATCTGCAACACCATTACCACCACCACCACCCCCGACTTTATTATTTTAGCCCTAAAAGTGTCACCATTTTTCCAAGCCTCATGCTGTACCACCTCCTGGGTATCCTTCTCTCATCTCATGGCCCTTTGTCTCACTCTTCACGGATATAGTTACAAAAACACCTCCCCCATAAACCCCATCTCCCCTCCGCAATCTCACTTCAGAGCTTCACACCGCTGATGCTCAAAACACACCTGACTTCAGCTGTTTCAGCCTCAGTTACTAAATAAATGTTGGAGGGTGTGAATCGGCACTGTATCCCAGACTCCCTTAATGTAGGACCTGAGGAATTACTTGACTTCTTCATGTGACATTATGGTCTTCACCTTGGTCTCATGGCTTAAATGTTCTCGGGCCAAACCCTTCTCTTCTAGCAGAAGGAACACCCAAAAGAATGGTGGTCCAAAGCACAGGAGAATGAAACAATCCTAGCTCTCCTGTCAGGGGAGGGGAGCTCTGTGAGGTAAGTATTGGAGGCCAACCCTGAGTCATCTGGACTAGATCACGCCACTCAATAAATCAGCATGCCACTGCCTTCTGTATTATACCTCTCAGGCCCTGACTGTGAAGCAGGCTGAAACTGCAGGACTTTGGGGGTCCCCTCAGAAGAGTATGTCTCCCTGGGCACAGAAATAGACTTCTCACTGGCATGATCCCCCTGGACAGCATGATGTGCAGGACAGCCCTAAGCCCGAGGTTAAGCTAAAGAAATGAAGAGCAAGCCAGGACTGGAAGTCAACAGTCACAAGCCCTCCAAGATGGGGAACAGCAAGGAAGAGAACCCCACAGTTCCGTATTGCCGGTGGACCCTGCCAAGTGCGAAGGAAGACATAAGACAGAAACCAGATGAAAAGCAGATGAGGACAGCTTCCTGGTCAGGTTCTAGCTACCTCAGGCTCATTTCACCAGGATGTGAACCAATTCCGAGCAACCCTAGGGGGAATGCTTGCTGAGGATGGCCCCTGGAGAAGCTGGATGGCAAGGGGGTGGATTCTGGGATTTGACAGAGGCAGAGACATTTCCCCACCAGCTTTCTGCTGCAAATGACTCCACGTTTCAGAATTTGTTACCTTTTCCCTCATATATAAGCTAGGTTTCATAATTTCCTTTGAATGGTCATATGGGAATACAAATTTCTTTAAGCTTAGGCTCATTCTTCAAAATACTTGCTATAACCTTGGCAGACTTTTTCTCATAGTCAGGTTTTCTTTCAGAATGAGTCTAACAGTTTCTTTATCTAAATTTAATTCTTCAGCCATCATTCTCACCGTTAACTGCCTGTTTGAATAAACCAAGTCCTTGAACTTCTGGATATTTTCATCCGTTCTGTGGGTGACTGGATGACCACTTCGTGCATCATCTCGCACATCTCCCTGCCCTACTTTAAACCTTTTGTGCCAGTCAAAAACAGCCATCGACACCACTTCATCACCGTAGGCTTTCAAAAGATGGTGGGTCTTACTTGCAGACTTGTTCAATTTCACGCGAAACTTGATACTAATCTTTTGTTCTAAATAGCGATCACTCATTTTGGCACTAAGCCATACAGGGACATTATCAGGCCAC
>CABHPQ010174374.1:8905-20980 GCA_902168405.1 Peromyscus aztecus
ACTTTGGTCACATGACTTGAAGACAAATTGATACTATATTGGAAGTATCTTCCATGCTGGCTAGCTTTCATAATACCAGACAGTTCTATATGTAGGCTACTGTATATGATATAGCTGTCTTATGTAAGACTATATACAGTCTTCCAAAGCTGTGAACGTTCTGAGCCACAAAAGTTACCAGTATGACAAGAAATGCCTGATGGTGTCATAGCAACACAAATGTTACAGGGATAAATGACTTCCTTCTGATTGGATGCAAGGTCTATTCTACGTGAGGAGATGCCATAGATGGCAAGTTCAAAGGACCTGGAGGTAAACCTACTAGCATTATTTTGCAAAATGAACATAGAATCCAACTTAACATTTTAAGTAGTTATGTTTCCAAAACTTTGTAAAAGAAAATGTTCCTACCTCCATAAACTCTACTTTTCTTTCTGTGGTCTTCCATGTTAGACTGACCTTTATTGGGCATTTCCCAGCTACGCCGGTGTCATAGCTGCTTGACTTCAAGCCTCCCATCAAGCTACATATTAAATGAAACAGTGAAAAAACTCTTCCAATTAAAAAGTATCAATTGTATGAAAACAATGGATAGTTTGTCCGCCTGAAGGGTTGTTAATACATTCTGAATTTCAATTTCAATTATTATTCAAAACTGCTCATGTTTTCAATTTGGTTTCTCTTGTGTCTGATCTAATGGGTTTTTTTTTGTGTGTGTATGTGTGTGTGTGTGTTTTGTTGTTGTTTTGAGCCTGAAGGACTATGCTAATTTATGAATTGTGAATAATGTGTTGCAAATTAATTTCAGTTTATTATAAGTGATAACCTCAGGGCCCTTTGAGTTCTATCTAAACTATCACCAACAAATGGAGATATTTGACACTTGTCAAATCTCTATGGACGGTTTATAAGCCCATTATCTATGAGTGTAGGTCTATAGGAGGGAGAAAATTTTATTTTATTTTAAATCACTAATTCTCTATGCATTGAGTTTTTTTTCTGATTTCCTGCCTCCGTAAACTCTGTTCTTACTGTCATCATCTGTGTTACTCAGAAGACTATTTCTTGGCTGTCTCTGTGTCCCTGCTTCCCCAGAGTATCTCAACAACACTTCTCCCATCCAGCCCTTTGTCAAACGTCAATTGTAACTCGCATGAAGTACATGTGGGAGCGTCAAGTGTAGCTAAAGGAGGACAAAGCAGCCCCAGAAAGATAGTCAGCGTTCGCTTTCTTTCAGCTGATTACCCATCTTGAGTTGGAGTGATTGTCAGTAGTTCAACAAACTTTCTGCACTCTCTGACAAGAGAGCTGTGAATTTTTGGAATCTAGCATCAATATTTATAAAATTGCTAAGAATCATAGTTTGATTCTTATTTAATAGTCTGAGGATTATTTAATATTGCATATTTCTCCTGTGACTAACACTTCAGCATGTGTCATCATGAATGATGGAAATATTTTGTAGTTGTAATTAAATAATTAGAGCAAAAAAGGGAGAAGACAATTTAATAAGTCAAAAGATATTCCAATATACTATTTGATAAAGAAAAAGTGTGCATTGTTTGTTCAAATAATAGAGGTAAAATATTATGAAAATCATAAAAGGATTTCAAAAATAATTTATGTTATTAACCTATATATTTATTCACTTGTTCATCAATTAAAACTGTTTCCTGAGATGTAAAGTAGTTATTGGGGACAAGGATATTAATCAGAATAATCACTGTTCTCATGACTGCTAACATCTTAGGAGGGACAGAGAAACATTGAATAGGGAAACTTTATTATCTAATGGGTGTTTTACTGTATAAACCCAGAAGACAGAATAGGTTGGATCATTCCATTCTGAATATAAGGAATTAGCTTGTGTTGAAGATGTACAGATATCTCCTAATGGAAATGCAGTGTGAATAAGAGAAGGAATGGTAACAAGTGCTGGAAAATGGGGTCAGTGCTTTCTCTAGTTGCTCCTGTTTCTGTCTTGATACTTGAAAATATTAGGCAATAGTAAATACCATTAATGTAGTCACTGGAATGTGAAGATGCAAGTTGAATAGATTCAATCTCAACATTATAATATGTATTGTTTTTGTATTGGGTCCCTAAACACCAGCATAGTCATTATAGGATGTGGGCATCTCTTAAGAGGAAATACGTTCAGGAGTGAGCTTAGAGTCAGGATGGAGCTTCCAGGGTAGAAAAAACTAACAAGCCTATGTGTAAGTGAAACTCCTCAAAAAGATGCTTAAAAGTGGATTCATTGAACTCAGTATTTTGGAGACAATGGTGGGATATTATTTAGAATAAAAATGTGAGGCATTGTGGTCAAGTATGGCTGTGGGATTAATTACAACACATTTCCACAACATTGAGTAAAACTCCCCAAATAATAGCAAAAGAGAAATCAATCTGAACTGACTTAAACAAATCAATGATTTGTGGATTATCATTTATATTAAGTTCATACACAAGAAGTTTATATTTTACATATATTATAAAACAATAAACTTGCTTCCATTGTGTTACATATTGCTAGGATTATTGCTAAGTACTCAATAAATATTTGTAATATATGAATTTTAAAAAATGTTTCAAAGTTAAGGACTAAGTAAAATACTCTGAGAGTTGATTATCAAGTATCTTTGATTGGTTCATAATGGGAATGGATGACACATTGTTACAGACAATGTGCTATGATACTATTTATGGTGGTAGGAAAATGAACTCCATAATTTTTTAATTCTTCTCTCATACAATATATCCCAACCCCAGCCTTCCTTCCCTCCAGTCCTCCAATGTCAACCCCCCCCAACTTTCCCTCTCTTTCAGATTCACCCTCCTCTGTTTCCCTTCATAAAAGAGCAGACCTCCCAGAGATATCAACCAAAATCAACATAAAATGAAGTAAGACTAGATACAAACCCTTATATCACAGCTGAACTAGGCAACACAATTGGAGAAATAAGGGTCCCAAGAGTAGGCAAAAGAGTCATAGACAGCCCAATTCCCACTGCAGGGAGTCTAAAAAAAAAAAAACCGATCTAAACAACTACAATTTATATGCTGGGGACCTAGCTCAGACCCATGCAGACTCTACGATTGCCGCTTCAGCCTGTGAGCCCCTATGAGCCCTGTTTAATTGGTCCTGAGGGCCATGTTCTCCTGATGTTGTAGATGCCTCTGTCTGCTACAGCCCTTCCTCTCCTTAGTCCTGCAGGGTTCCCCGAGCTCCATCTAATGTTTTGCTGTGAGTCTCTGCATCTGCTCCTATCAGCTGCAGGAAGAAGCCTCTCTGATGAGATTGGGCTAGACACCGATCTGTGAGTATAGTAGAATTTCATTAGGAATCATTTCATTGACATGAAATCATCATCATCATCATCATTACTTTATTTTATTTTATTTTTGTCTAGTCATGTTTACGTCTGTCTTAGGTCTGGACCATCCAGCTTCTAGTTCCCGGCTATCCAGGTATTGTTGGGCATGGGCTGCCTCTCATGGCCTGGGTCTCAAGTTAGACCAATCATTGGTTGGCTATTCCTACAAGCTCTGAGCCACCATTGCCCCAGCACATCTTACAGGCAGGACAGGTTGTAGGTCAAAGCTTTTGGGACTGGGTTGATGTCCCAGTCCAACCAATGGAAACCTTGCCTGGATACAGAAGATGGCCGCTTCAGGGTCCTTATCCCTCCATTATTAGGAGTCTTTGCTAGGGTTACCCTCACAGGTTACAGGAAGTTTTCACTGCACTAGTTTTTCACATTACCCCCCCAAATGCTCCCTCAATTTCAGTCATCTCTCCCAGTACTCTCTCCCTCATTCTTCCTGTTCCCATTCTCACCAACCCAGTCCATTCACAAAATCTATTTCCCTTTACCAGGGAGATCCACGTATCCCCGCTAGAGCCCTGCTTACTTAGCCTCTCTTGAGTCTGTGGATTTTAGCATGATTATTCTTTACTTAACAGCTAATAACCACTGATAAATGAGGACATAACATGTTTGTCTTTCTGGGTCTGGGCTGCCTGGAAAAATAGCTCAGAGGTTAAGAACACTGGGTGTTCTTCCGAGGACCTGGGTTCAATTCCCAGAACCTAATTATCTGTAACTCTAGCTTTAGATGACTTGATTTCCTCTTTGATGGGTAATAGTGGCACATGTCTTCAATTTCAGTCTTGGGAGGCAGAGGCAGGCAGACCTGTGTGTTTGAGGCCAGTCTAGTCTACAGAGTGAGTTCATAATTCTTGATCAAAGATTCATATAATCAGACAACAGACTAACCAGAAGGTTGCTTTTACAGATAAATTATTTTGAACAACACAAATAACTTTATTGGAAACTAATACAGGGAAAACTATTTGGTTGCAAATTTAAAACTTTTCAGCCTAACCAGTCAAATAACCCAGTTTGTATCTCAATGTCTACTCCATGTCTGTAAATGTGCTTGAGAATTAAATTATATTCACACAAAAGTCTGAAGATGCTCTGTTTTAGCACCTATATTTTCAGTACAAATCATGAGGATAATGTTTTCTGATGAGAGTCTTGAGGATAGGGAAGAGAATGGTTGTCTAAATTTTACCTGACATGAAACTTTGTTCATGGGATCAAAGATTCACTATGGTGAAAACATTCTCTAAAAATTTATCTATCTGTTTAATGCAGTTCCATTCAAAACCTTAGTGGTTTTTTGTTATCTGAAGCTAATGTGTGGTTTCTAAACTTTATATCGAGCTAAGGATCATTAAACCATTCTTGAGTGATGTTAAAACTGGAGATGACAGTGCTGGGCAGCAAATTTTATTGTACTGCTGTAGTTTTCAAAATACTTTGGCACTTAAACAGAGTGCATTCATATATATCTGTAATCCCAGGACTTGAGAAATGGAAGCAGGAAGATCCAGTCTCATCTACAGAATGAGTTTCAGGCTACCTTGGTATACATGAGACTCTGTTTTAAAAAGTATTATTTTGTAGATGGATTGTCAAATTGTCCAGGGGAACAGAAAGTATTTTAGTGATAAACTGACACATTTATAAATATTGAGTTTATTATAAAGGTAGATTTCAAAGTAGCAGAATAAATAAGTTTCTAAAAAAATTAAAGTCTACATCAATTGGATAGTCAAATACAAAACATAATTAAACACTTTCATTCTCTATACTATATTCCAAAACAAATTTAGCATAATTAGTAATAAAGATATCAAAAATGAATATCAACGTATCTAGAAAACAATATGTGAAGCTTCATGATTTGGGGATACATAAATATCATAATAGGACATGCAAAGCATAAAATACAATTATGATGCATAAACAAAACATTTGAAATCAGTGAAGTTGTTCAAGAACAAGGTTGGAGTCAGTGCGAAGTTAAGGTGCATAGTGGCAGAAGATATTTTCAAATCACACATCCCAAAGAATCTTTCTCCAAGTTTATATAAAGAAATTGTACAGACTAGTATCAAAAGATGGTATGTAGCACACTAGAAAGATAGGAAGATGTTTGAACAAGACCTTTACAAAAACAGAATAAAATGTCCACCAAGCATATATAGGTGGGTGGCTAAACCTTAGTTAAGAGGAGTGACGAACAGAATTCAGATGAAATGTCATCTTATATTACAATGATGGCTGATACTTTAAAATATTGATGGAAAATAATGAGAAAAATATCAAGCATTTGAAATATTCCTAAGCTGCTATCGAATATGTAAATTTGTTAGGAATACTGACAGCACCTCCTGAAGCTGAGTATGTAACATAACCTGTGGGTCAGCATTCGCTCATGGGTAAATAGTGAAGACAAGTACTGGTCTGGGTGAAAAAACATAGACCAGAGTAGTAGTAAATGTATATGTAGTACAGTGGTGGTGTATTTATTCAGTAGAATGCTACTCACAGTGAAATAAAGGAGGACTGCCGTGTGGAGTGTTGTGGAGAAAACTGACATATCGTTGAAAAAATGAATTAAAACACTCTGAATCTGTTGGTATACAGTTAAGAACTAATCTTGGGGTCAGATGTCTGAATATGGTTGAGAAGTAGAGAGGAGGCACAAAGAGATTAATAAAGTACAGAGAATGTACCATCTTAAAATTTGGATTTTCTTCCCTGAATGCGCTCATTCTGCACATAAAGTGATGCAGCCTGGAGCATGAGATTATGTCATTTGGTTTTTCTTTTTTTTTTCTTTTTTCGAGACAGGGTTTCTCTGTGTAGCTTTGCGCCTTTCCTGGAACTCGCTTTGTATACCAGGCTTGGCCTCGAACTCACAGAGATTCGCCTGCCTCTGCCTCCCGAGTGGTAGGATTAAAGGCGTGCGCCACCACCGCCCAGCCGTTGTTGGTTTTTCTATCAGTCAAAAACTACTTTTGTGTGTGTCTGAGTGCTTAGTCGTGCAGGACCCCATACTATTCTCATAACACAAAGGAAGGTATTATTATTTATACAGAAAATAAACAAATCTCAAGCTTCAAAACAGGTGGCAGCTACCTACTACTGCCACCCTCATCATTTTAGTGTGACTGAAGTGTGCAAGAGGGGTTTCAGAAAGGCTTTCAACAGTGGCTGCATCAATTTGATCGCAAAATAAGCTTTATGCATGGAATTTTGGCTGGTTTCCCTTTCCTATGAGTTCACAAAGAGCAATTATTACATATCTTTTTATTAAGCATTGTCAGACTCTATCACTGACCAATTTTTAACACTTGAGGTAACATTTTTACTGTATGAGATAAAGGCAAACTATGAGGCTAAAGAAAAGAAAACATAAATTACATTTCAAAAAGAGTAAAAGAATGATTTCTAAGCTGGTTTAGAGTGCTAGAATAAAATACAGTAAACTGTATAGTTTATAAGTAATACAATTTTAGTTACTATTGTTTTGAAACCTTGGAGATCTAAAATTATGGGATTATAGAGCTTGTATCAAGCACTTTCCCACTATTTTCTCACCTGGTGGAAGGGGTGAGTCAGGGACCTCTTTAGAGTCTCTTTTATAATGGTGTCTATTCTATATATGAGCTGATTTCATGGCAAAATCATCTCCCAAAAGGTTTATGTTTTAAACCATCACTTTGGGGGTCAGGATTTCACCATGTGACCCTAGAATGCCTGAACATTCAGCCCATTACAAACATGAAAATAACTTCTTCAGTTGGGAATATTAAAGTATTTTATATTTTTACTGAGTTCATATAATATTTAATTTCCTTTTATGGAATTGTATCATTAATGTGTGATTGCACAATCCCCACAGAAATGTTATAAACATTAATGTGAACATGTGATCATTTGCTGGTATTCAATTTAATATTAAGAAAATGCCAAAGGAAGATAAACATACATTATATTTGAGCCAGGCTTGGAGAGTCCCAACTTGTTTGCTCTTTTTGATCCATGGAAGCCATATTCTTTCTGATGGAACATAGCAAAGGGAAGCGAAACAAGGAAAGTGGGTTACCTTGCAAGGAACTCTTGCAGAGTTGTAAGTAGGAGAGAAATGATCACTCATATGTTGTGTCCTAAAATGACAAAGGGCTTTCACTCATCCTGCCTCTCTCAGTGAGCATTCTGACATGCAGTTAGTTTAAATACTAGTCACGTTTCTGTTTTGTTTTGCTATTCCAAAATAGAAGAATTTGAGGAGATAATAGCATGTAAAATAAATGATAAATAAAAAATTCTACAGGCACACACTAGTGCATCATAATGCCAGACTTTCTGAGAAGATAAGAAAGCTCTAGGCAAAAGTAATTAACAAATTAATTTTCAACATAGTTTCATTTGCTAATTAAAAATTTCCTTTATTGAGGGAAATAGTCTGTTCTGAGCTTTTATCCTTAATCTTTCAACAGCAGATCATCTAGTTTTTTACATCACTTAAAATTGAAAATTACCTAAAATTAGCTGGAAATATAACTGAGAAAATAATATATATCATATGCTTGCAAAAATGTAACATAGCCATTAAGATATCAAATCTCCAAAGCAACGAAAGAATGAAGTGACTAATCGTATTAGAAGGGAAGGACAATTGTTCTCCATATTCATTTCTTCTCTATTCAGAAGAGTCAGTTTTTGAATCATCTTGGATGTCTATCAACTAATAAGTGGGTAATGAATATGCTACATTTATACAGTAGAATATTGTTTGGTGGTTAAGGAAAATGAAATTAGCAGTGGTATACTCTGCCACCTTACTAAACCTGTATAATTTTTAACATCATTTTTAATATTTATCCTTATATCCACAGATAAGTACAGCTCTCATCCATCATCAAGGAAGCTTCTTTTTGTAGCAAAAGGAGATCGTTATGGAAGCTACAGCTGGTCAAAACACAGAGAACAATTGAGACTGTGGTGTCAACCGCCAACTGATACATTTACAACACAACCTCCACACCAAAGCTCAGGAAATATCATTGAAGGTGGGGAGAAAGAGAACCAGGAACCAGGATGCCTGCTGCAAAGCAATAGCATCTAAAAGACAAAGGCATGACCTAGGGAGGAATAAGGAGGAGGGCGTGAATGGATCGTGTGGGGGAGTACAGAATGACTGTGATGAAAATACATGTATGAAATTCTCAAATAGTCACTGAAGACATTATATTATTGTAAAAAATGAATATTGGAAAGTGAAGAGGAATTTAAGCATAAAGAGCATGGCCAGACAATGAATATCCAGCAAATACTGCATTTCAGACACGTTTACAATGTTTGATTCCACTTAATAAAATCCAGCGTCACAAGTAGATGGTAAAGAAAGTAACGAAAACACATGGTTCAAGGTTGTTTATGGTTGGTATTTATTTGTTTATTTGTATGTGGTTTTCTGCATTTTGGAGGGTTTTTGTTGTTCTAATGGTTAGTTATATGTACTGTGTATTAGCTGTTTGATCTTAGCAAAGTGATTCAAACTTTAAAAAAAGAAAGACAAAATTACATAATTCACAGGTACACAGATGGAGCTGGAAACAATCATTTTGAATTGAGGGCATACAGACCCAGAAATACAAATGTTCCATGTTTTCTCTCATTTGTGGATGCTAGGTTTGAATCTAAGTATGTGTGTTTCAATTGGAATAGTCATAGAGGTCACAAAATTAGTAAGGGGCCAAGGGGTGAGATTTCACGATAGGGGAGAGTGAATGCAATGATTTGAAGGTGGAAGAAAGAGGAAAAATAAAGCAAGGAAGGTTAAACTGAGTGAGGGCTGGCAGAACCAGGGAAGAGGAGGGAATAGGAAGAGCGATATAATTAACACTAAAGAACTTTTTAAAAAGTCATATAAAAACCTAATGCTGCAGAAACCTCCTAAAAGATATGCATATACCTAATAATAATATAATGGAGTAACAACACCCCTGCTAGACACCACAGGGTAGCAGGTACTTTGGATAGGCTATCTCTTTTAAAGCTGTTGGCCAGTGAATTCCCATATACCTTCCCACACACAAATATTACAGGCCATTGCCAACATTACACTTGGGAACTTCATGGTGAGACCCTACTGCTGAAGACATCACATACTTGAATCATAGAACATGGAAAAACCAAGCTGATACATGACATTAATATCGCTCAAGTGTGATCTCTATGAACTATGGTAATGTCCAACCTGGTAAGACAGGCCTATTGTTCCAGTAGTGGTCTGAATGTGATAGGAATAAACAACTACTTTCTGACTGGATTTAAATCCTGCACCATAAGAAGAAACCCATATCTAGCCCTATTATCAGGGTCAAGAACCTATGACTAGACAGGTCATAGGAATGAGGGAACTACCCACTACTATTATTCTGCTAAGTGAACATAGCATTAAACTGACTCCTAGTGACTTATTGTTACACCCATGTAGTAGTGTGTATCTCAAACTTCATCAGAAAAGCTTATTTTTGCAGAAGATAAAAACTAACACAGACCCATAATTGGTTAAGGTACAGAGAATAAGAGACTGCATAGTTCTCAGCCATATATGGGACATCTATATTATACCCCTCTTCTCAATGCTCACAGATTATCATGGAAGATTGTAAGAGTCAGAGATAGTGGACGACTACAACTAAGCAGTGTTTCCAAACAAACCAAAACAGGTAAATTGCACATATAAACTCAAAGTGGTTCTACCAAAGGCTTGCATAAACTTAAGCCATACAAAAATCCCTGTATAGAGGAAAGGTGGGCATGAAATCCCCACCTACTTGAGTAAATATTTGGAAATGATAACTTCTGGGAAAGGAAGATTTAGTTTCATTTAAGACTGTGGCACCTGGTAGGTGAACCAGGCAACAGTGGATGGCCACACCCAAGAATATATGTGCAGTACAAATTTGAATTCATGGGTTTAAAAACAAATGAGGATATAAAATTGGGTGAGTAGTTAAGGAGGGTTAAATCTAGAAGGACTTGGAGAAAGAGGGGGTTAAAATAACCGAACAATATGTATTCTTAAAGAATTAATAAAATATTTTTAAACTAAATAAAAAAGAAATATGAGTTGACATTTTGAGAGAGATAATTAATATTTTTAATTGGTATCACATTAAAAACTCAAAATCACACATAAACATCATAATTTGTTTAACTTAACATAACTTTAGAATTTTTACCAGATGGTTGGTTTGTTCTATTAATTATTACAAGTTGTTTCATTTATTTCACCTGAGACTTTTCTGTTTTGCACCAAGTTTATAAAGTTTGGAAATCATTCATTGTGTTTAATCAATTTGTCTACAAGCCAATGAATAAGAAGCCAAGGTGCGGACAAACTGGAAATTTGTCAAATATGCACTGGGATGGAAGAATACTGACTTAGAATTGGAAGACCAGGTCTGAGGTCTAGATCACTCAACAGACAGATACTCCTTCAGAGTGTTAAGGATAGATTCCTATATACATTTCATAGCAGTTGAAAAGAACCATGGGCCACTGAGAATACACACAGTGATCTTGAGAAATGCCTGTTCATTCCTTACTCATCAAAAAGTCAAAGTGGCTTAGTAAACAAGATGGGAGAAGGATTATTAAATTTGAGGCAACCAAATTTCAATGTCATTGTAAAGAGACTGGTGGATAAAACAACACAATAAAGTTGTATGATTTTTGTTTGGGTTCTGACAAATAAAGCTTGCCTGGAGATCAGAGGGAGGAGCTAGTCCACTAGCTAACCATAGAAGGCAGGCAGTGGTGGCACACACTTTTAATCCTAGCACTTGGGAGGAGGAAACAGGAAGATCAGGAGTTCAAGGCCACCCTGGGCTACATGAAATTGAATCAGTCTAAAAGATAAACAGATCTGGGTGGTGGTGGCACAAGCCTTTGATCCCAGCACTTGGGAGGCTCATGCCTTTAATCCCAGCACTACAGAGGTGGAGACAGGATCACCCCCCTCCCCAATTCAATCTGAGATTTCATAGAGGTAAGAAGTCTCTAGTGGCTGGCTGTTCTGCTTCTCTGATATTTCAGCTTTCACCCTCCATATCTGACTCCAGGTTTTTATTTGTTAAGACTAATTAAGATTGTGCTTCACAATAGAGAATAAAGAGAAAGGAAGTATCTACTTTCTGACTTATAGTTTTACCCACACACACAGCAGGGTATCTTGAGGGAATGATGGCAACAGACTTCCAGTGAAACTTTATGTAATCAAATAAAAATATATAAAATTAGTGATTCTCTCTAACAGCCCTGGAGTAAAAGGGTTTGTTTAGTTGTTTTGTGTCATTGAATTTCTAATTTAGATATGGAATGGATGGTAGATACCGTCTTTTTTATTTTTGTATTTAAACGCTTTCCGCTTTTTATTGAAAACTTTATTTTTCATAAAATATATTCTGATCACAGCTTCTCTTCCCTCAACTGCTCCTAGATCCTCTCCACCTCCACACTCATTTAATTCCATGATCTTTCTCTTTTCTCTTTAGAAAACAAACAGGAAAAAAACATAAACAAATAAACCAAACAAACCATAATAAAAAAGAAATGCATTTACACACACACACACACACACACACACACACACACACACACACACACACAAATGCATAAAATGCAAAATTGGAAACCATAA
>CABHPQ010174374.1:21080-49027 GCA_902168405.1 Peromyscus aztecus
ATTGAACTTGTTTTGTGTTGGCCATTTACTGCTGAGCATGGGGCCTGTCTTTAAGTGTGGTTAATGAATCCAGTGAGAGAAAACATTTTTTTCTCTTTGCAAGTAGATGTCAAATGAAGATGGCTTCTTGGTTAGGGATAGGAGCCTATATCAATTTTCCCCTCTCAGCGCTGGGATCAGGTCAATCTTTGCTTTCAAAATACATGGGTAGAAACATGCAGACCTTTAATTTCTTTATAAAGATTTTACAAAATGGAACAGGGTCCAAAATTTTGTTTTTGTTTTTTCTCCTTCACAGACAAAATATCTATCTATGCAGCTTCACCCTCTAATGCAGTCTCTTCTCTTTTAGTGACTCTCTTCAAGTGACCTTGTCCATTTCTTCAAAGCCGGGCTCAGCTCACTGGGTCATGTAGTATCATATAGTATTTTTCTCCTTCGGTGGAATGTGTATTCCAAGTGGTCAAAAATCCCCACTGTGTTGAAATCTCTCCATTGACAAAACTGTTACATGTTGACAAATTTATAGTCTAACATACTCAAAATGATAGCAAACATTCATTTTTGGATCATTGTGAGAATATTGAATGGTGATAAAAATTAGTATGAATATTTTAGAAGGTAATACATTGAGTCAATCTAAGCACCAAGTGAACTTTGCAGCCAAGAGTACGTACAATCCTAAATTACACAAGACAACATTATATTGTACAGGACAATGGTGTGTTGTCAAAAGGAAGAAAAATACAGAAGAGATTTGATAATTATTATGGGAAGCTGAAGATGATCAGCAGTACCATGCATTTGTTCATATGCCATAAAATGCCAGAGATGTATAGTTACATTTGTCATAAAGGCATGATTTTCTGTATGTTTCATTGTGTCAAGTGCATATGATAAGATAACTTGGCACTGAGATATTGAAATTTATGTTTTTATGAGTACAAGAGATTTTTGTAGCAGTATTTTTAGTAGAGTTTTAAAATAATTTCTTCATTTTGAAAAAAAATTAGAATCATGGCTTAGTGTAGTAGGGACAGGAGGAGCCAGCTTATAAGTATGAGCAAGTTTCCACTGAAGAAAATCAAGTAATACTTGATTTGTGTGTATATAAAATCACATAAGGTAATGATACTCTAGATGCTTAGAAGATAATTGCCACAATTTAAACAATTCTTTTTTAAAAATAAAAATAAAGTATAGGGTTACATGGTAATCTAACTGTAAAACTTATCTCAGAAGTGAAAAATAAGGACAAAGATTGTTGATATTCTTGGCTTGCCTCTTGAATTAAGAAATCAATAATGATTTATCAGGAATCTGAGAGCTCTCATCTTCAAATGCAAACTTGAACTAGAGAACAATTTGGGAGTAGGAAGAAGCACTCTCCTCTCAAAGCCCACCCCCAGGTGACATACTTCCTCCAGCAAGTCCATTCCTCCTAAACTACTCCAAATGGCACCACCAACTGGGGACCAAGTGTTCAAATGCCTGAGGCAATGGGGTTGTTTCTCATTCAAACCAACATGACATTAACTTAAATAAAGAAAAATAAACTTTAAAATAAGAATTATAGAAGAAAAAGAAACATCAAGGTTTGATGACCACAAAGATGTAAGTAGCACAATCAGATTATACTAGACTTAGGAGAATCAGATTAACCCTTTGATATGAAAAGTGCTATATTTTTTCATGCCCCAAACCTCTACTGCATATTATGGCAGAAGATGTGAAATTCTTTTAATTAAAATGCCAAGAAATGGATACAAGAATAAGATCCAGTCAAGTACTTAAAATTTTACCCAAGGATATGACTGGCAAACTAAAGATCACAGTTAGGGATTAGAGAGAAGGTCATCAAAGAGCATCACTGCATTAGTGGCTGCTGCTCACTTGACAAACAGTGACAGTACATTAAGGTCTGAAAATACCTTTAAAAGACACTTCTAGTTTATGAACAGTGTAAATACAAAAAAAAAGAAAACCCAGAAGGAATCAGCTCCATGTTTTATATCATCAGCAAAGGCAGATATGAACAAAGGATGCTATTACAAAGGATATGTTGGAGAATGGTTTTTCAGTTGAAAGGGATGAAAGAGATATAGCCAACAATATAGTGATTAAAATACAAGAGACAATATAGTACAGAGACACTATTAACCCTTGAAGTGAATTTCAACCACTTGTGCTCAAAGAGTTTGAGTTTCACAGTTTTGATAAAATACATCCATCGAATGTGAACATGGAACACCTTCAGCAAGCTTAGGAAGTAGCTAGGCACAGAGACCTTCCAGACATATAAACACCAGCACATGATATTTCACTTTCATCTTCATGTTCTCCTTTAAAATACACTTGGGCAAAACCTGGAAAAGATCTTGTGCAGATAATTTATGAACATTTAAACAAAGCAATGTTTTCTAGGGGTAAAGATAAATTATCTTAGGATATCTCAGAAAGATAAAATTGTTGTGTGAGTATAACTCCCAGAAAGGCTGATCAGATGAAAGTCTATATGTAAATCTTCTCAGCATTTGAAAAGACTTTTGATACATTTATGCTGAAGCTATGGAAACCGTTATTCACATGGTAGCAGAGGACTCATGAACAAAGTAATCATAATGGTTATCGTATGTTCATATCTAGAGAGGCACTTAAAAGATCTAGAAGGTTGCTCAGTAACTCAGAAAAATAATGGAGATATTTTCAATTGTCATATCAAGATGGAAATTGTCAAATCAAAATGGAAAACATCATGACAGGCCTAAATTATAGACAGAAAACATAAAGTACACTTTAGCCAGAATAAATATAAAACTATAACATTAGGTGGTTCAGTTGTGCAACTGAAAGAGCTGAATGTTGGAGCTGTTGATTAGAAGCAATTATGGCAGAAATAGCATGGGGATTTTAAAGTAGTCAACATCATTGTGACTCAACCTAGATGAGTGACTTACAAATCAAGAGAAGGTTACAGTCTCAACATCATGGAAGTTGGAAGAGGGTGTAGATCCTCCTGGAGTAGGAGTTACAGGTGGTTGTGAATTGTCCAATGTGGGTGATCAAAGCCAAACTCTGACCTTCTGAAAGAACACAATGTGCTCTTAACCACTGACCCATCTCTCCAGTCCATGTTTAAACTTTGTATTTGTTAGTCTCCTGGGACATACATGGGCAATGGGTATCTATATGGTATGGACCACATATGGAGGCCAGATAATAACTTTGTGGAGGCCAGTTCTGCTCCTTCATCTTTATATGGGTTCTAGTGGTTCAATTCAGTTTGCCAAACTTATGAGGCAAATATGTTTATCCACCCAGGCTGTCTCACTAGACCATGGTTCTATGATAGGACTCTGAAAAGGAGGAACAATGAAGGATCTGAGAAAAAGGGGATAAAGGAAATAGGTTGAAGGATATGTTCTTGGTTTTGTTTTTTTATTGGAAGGGTATGTTTTTTAAATGGAAGGAAATTATCAGGGGAAATGTTTTGAATGTCCACCATTCCCTAAGAACTCTCCCAGGTACTTTTAAAATATTAGATGTCTGTGGAAGAAATGGTGTTTCCATTTCCACAGGAAGATGAAGTAAATATACTCTTTTACAGATAGAACAAGATACAATGCATGATCACTCTTGTAGTATTTCATTTTTGGTACATGACAAGATAGAACTTCATGAAAATTATACCTCTTCTGCAATGATAGAAAGCAGTATCATTACTCATTCATGGGACCACAAAATATTTCCAGCAGAAGTGTTTGTTTGTTGAGGATGTTCTAAAACAACACCCAGATTTGGAGGCTGAATTGTGAAATGGTACCAGTACCATCTCGAATCTTAAAGCATGTAAATGCCCAGTCCAAAGAATGTAAAGAAAAGATAATTTCTAGTACCCACCTTTTGCTCATGTTCATTTTATGGAAGAGAAGGAACATCTATTAAAGTCTAAAGATAACCCAAAGCATTGCTTAACTTATTAGTTTACATTTCCCCTTCTTGTCCGCCTTAAGGTTTAAAAATACAGTGCTTAGTAGGTGTAAATGGTGTTCTTTGCAATAATAACATTTTATGTTTACATAGTGCTTATTTTGTGCCCTGATCACTTTAACTCCATGAGCCCAATCATTCCTTTGTGGTTATATAGAATTGCTTATGCTTTTCTTACAAATGAAGTGAGGCAGAAAAATTAAGGACTCATAATTGCCATGTACAGAAAATAGGATTTGAGAAACTGAGTTAGTAACTGCTATCTTTTGCTAATATTTATTTCCTCCCATGTTTGTGTAGAGTCAATGAAAATTATCAAAATACCAAAAGCATTAATAAAGGCAAAATTGGGTGATGTCACAAAGAGAAGAAGATAAATTTAATAATTTAAAATTTACAACATATTGTGAGTGGTTGGGCCACATGAATTACTTTTTATTCAGTCATTCATTTGATATTTTCAATCAGTTCTATGAACCTACTTTATATCTCAAGATTTTTTTTTCAACATAGTAAGGTTTAGGGATGGTGCTCTGTCAGTGTGATGACATATTCTGTGGACAGACCTACAGACTTAAGTAGTTTGAGTCGTCTGAAATTTCCCCCACTCTGCTTGACCACTTGGTCCCTAGCTGGTGGCAACTTATGAGGAACCTTTGGGCATATGGCCTACATAACAGAAATGGGCCTTTGGAGGTGGGAGTGCATCTTGAAGGCATGTCTACTTCTGATATTGATCCAAGTTTTCTGCTTCCTGGTTCATAAAGATGTGAGGTATTGCTTCAGAATACTCTGCCAAGGACTAAGCAGCCCAGTGTGGCAATGTATTGTGTTCCCCACTATACTGTGTCTCCCAATAAAATAAAACTTGCCTGGAGATCAGAGGAAAAAGCCAGCCACTATATAGAAGTCAGGCAATGGTAGCACATGCCTTTAATCCTATCACTTGGCAGGCAAGGATCTGTCTGGATCTCTGTGAGTTCAAGGCCACACTGGTCACAGAGCCAGGCGTGATGGCACACACCTTAAATTCCAACAATAGTTAACCATAGAGGTTTGGAGGTCTGTACAGACAGAATGGAAGTGACAGAGCTGAGCAGGAAGAGGAAGTGTTGTAGCTGGACAGAGAGAGCAAATCAGATGGCAGAACAGCAAGGCATATAAGCGTGGGTAGACAGGAAGTAGCTCACTCTTTGGAAGCTGCAGAATTGGTGAGGTGAGGTGAGGTATGGCTTTCCCTTTTTCCTTGATCTCTCAGGTTTTCACTCCTGTATCTGGCTCCATGTTTTTTATTTAAGACAATTTAGAAATTCCTCTGTAGCCCAGCATGCATATTTACCACAATGGGGTTCCTTACTGAAATCCAAATTAATCCTTTGTGGTAATATATTGTTTGTAAATTAAGAAACAAAACTTGCCTAAGGATCAGAAGACAGAGTCAGCCAAGGAATTAGCCACAGAGGCCAGGCAGTAATGGCACGCACCTTTAATTCTAGCAGTCGGAAGGCAGAGGCAGTGATCCTGTGGATTTCTGTGGGTTCAAGGCCACACTGGGTTACATGAGATTAATCCAGTCTAAATGAGAAACAGAGCCAGGCAGTGGTAGCACACACCTTTAATTCCAGCACTTGGGATCACACACCTTTAATCACAGCACTAGGAAGGTTGAGAAAAAAAAAGTGATATGGCTGGATAGAGAAAGGAATATAAGGTGGGAGGAGACAGGAACTCACGCTCTTGCTCTTTCAGGTTGAGGAGTTGGTGAGGTAAGAGGTAGTGGTTGTGGCTTGTTCTGCTTTTCTGATCTTTCAGCTTTCACCCTGATATCTGGCTCCTCATTTTTATTATGACCATTTTAGGAGTCGTGCAACAATCCTCTTTTGAAGCAGTTTTTACCAGGTATTGTCATAACAATGAAAAATAATACGCTATTGTAATGAACTAAACTGCTACATGAAATATGTGTTACAGTCATCTTCTATATAGCTGAGCACCATTAAAGGGAAAAATCGGGTGCTGATAAAAGTAAAGAGAATATACAAGCTGGCCTTCTCCTTAAGAGTGCTTGACAAAATGGAATGATTGAGCCTTAGATTAGAAACATTTCAGAATACAGGGTTTAGGACACTGAGTACAGGTTAATCCATGTTTAAATAGGTAATAAAAGATCGTCACTACTAAGATCACACTCCCAAGGCCACACCTAGAATAAAATGTAAATTCCACCATTAATGTCAAAATCTGACACTAAAAACAGCGATGGCAAAATTCTTAGAATTCACTACAAGCTGTTCTTCACATAATTGACACAAAAGTTTACTCTAGTTAAATAATATTCTAAGAAAACAAATCTGACACTTGTTGAAATGATATGGCAGCATTTACTGAGGGTTATCATAAGTAGAGGAACAAAAGAGTTTGACATCATTGTTTTACCACCCTGTCCTCTGTAATGTAACATTCCCTAATTATTAATGGCATCTTTTGCATCAAATATTGGGAATGGTTTAAACAGAAGAGAGGTGATCCCACTGAAGACTGCTGCACACAGATAAAAATCCTTAAATAAACACTAATGCAATGACACTGTCTTAACTCATCAATGTGGATGCTAGTGTTACGCAGTGAGCTTTTCACTTGTATGTTAGTGCTCACTTGCTGCAGATGAATGCTAAGGGTAGAGAGGAAACCACGTCACAGAGAAACCCAATGGAGGACTACAGGCCCAAGATCTTCTGATGACTCAGCACCCCTTCAAACTAGATGAAGTGCTTAAACTTGGTGTGCCTCTCAGATACCAAACAGACATAAGATTTGTCCAATTCTGGATTCTCCAGGGGATAGAAACAGTAGAGTATATCTATAATTACAAAAAGGTGACTTATTCAGTGAACTTAAATAACTAGAAGCAGGGTAGTCTCACACTGGCTGTCTCAAGGCTAAGAAGAGAGGAAACCCCAGGAGCAGGGAGTTTCAGAATAAGTTGGCAATATAGTCTCAGTCCCAGCACAAGGCTGAAGACCTAGAAGCCACCTGTGGGAGCAAAGTAGTTCCTTAGGACTATATTATAAAGGCATTAATATCATTTGTGAAGGTTCTGTTCTCCTGGTCAAATTGCCTCTTATCTTATAGGTCAGGGAAAATGAAGAAGACAGTTGTGAATTATCTCATCCACCACTATTCCATGTTAGACCAGAACACTTAATTACAACAACATAGAAAGTTTTCCTGAGGAGCCTGTTTTTTTTTTTTTTTGGTTTTTCGAGACAGGGTTTCTCTGTGTAGCTTTGCGCCTCTCCTGGAGCTCACTTGGAAGCCCAGGCTGGCCTCGAACTCACAGAGATCCGCCTGCCTCTGCCTCCCGAGTGCTGGGATTAAAGGCGTGCACCACCACCGTCTGGCCTCTTTTTTCTCTTCTTTTCTTCTTTCTTTCACATTCCTCCCTATATCTCTTTTTCTTTTTGTATAAAACATGGTTTCACTATCAAGCCAGGCTGTCTTTGAACTCACGATTTTCCTGAGATTGAAGATGTATAACATCATGACCACTGTGTGTTTTTTATAGCACAAGTTTTGATGTCATAAAAGAACATGTCTGTGAACAGGCTTATGTATGTTTCACCTCTGGATTCTATCCATATCCTGTATGGAGAAGAAAAATAAAGAGCAGTACAGTAAGAGATCACAGGCTTCAAGAAATTTCAATATGATATGAAGAGGCAAAAAATAACAACGTGTCTTTGTGCCCTTTGATATAAATAGAAACTAGGAATAGGAGCCAAATCCAGTCTTTATTTTCTATCCCTCATTTTTATCCCTTAGTAGATTGGTTCAATGCCTTCATGAATATGACAGCAGAAAGTGGTCCCTGTGCAGTATTCCATTCTCAGAGTATGACAGCTGCATGTTGCCCATGTTCAATGTTACCATTCTACTGACTCTGACAGAGGCAGGTGGTCCATGAGCAGTGTTCTCATTTTGAGCATCACAGCTACACATTGTCCATGCACAGCATTCTCGTTCCCACTCTGAAGGACTTTATTCTTTTGTTCATATGTTGAATAATCTTGCATTCATGATCTTGATATATAATTGGATTGTATGCAATATGTCTTCTAGCATTTCTGATAGTAGTCATTTTGCTATTTTTTTTCCCCTTGACCGAACTAGAGGCTCATTCAGTTTAATTGGTCTTTTCAAGGTCTCGGCTTTTGGTTTCATTGATTTTTCTGTGCTGAACTCCCAAATTTAGTTCAACTGAATACTGACTTAATTCTTTGCGTTTATTTTCTTCAACTCACTTTGCATTTAATTTTCTCCTCTTTATCTAGCTTTGTAAAGTGGAATCTTAGCTGATTTATTGTTTTCTAATCTCTGAGTTCAGTGATACCATTTTCCCTGTAAGTTGTGCTTTTATTGAACCCCACAGATTTCCATAAGTTATGTTTTTAATTTTCTCGGTTAAAACTCTTTTAAATTTTCTTTTGAAAGTTCTCCTCTGGTCCCTGTATATCTAGAAGTGTTGCTTATTCTCCACTCATTCCTGCTGCTGACTCCGATTTAGTAGTACTGTGGTCAAAAAGCAAATATTGCATAACTTCCGTTCTTTGCAAAGGTTCAACTGTGTCTATGGCTCAGAGCAAAATCTATCACAGTGAATATTCCATGTGAGCCTGAGAAGAATGTGTATTCTGTACTGTTGAATGAAGTAGTCAATAGACGTCAGACACATCCAGTTGACTGATGGTACTGCTGAGTTCAGCTGTGTGCTTACCGATTTTACACCTGATAGATCTGTCCAACCTTAGTTCACATTTCTACTCAGATGCCCTGTGAAGCGCTCTTTCTCTGCCAAGCCACAGAATCTTGAAATACAGCAGAAGATTCAAGTGCTCTGTCTCTGATTGTTCCTGTAAATAAAAAACAAGACGAACTCAAAACAAAACTACAAAAACAGAAGAGCACCCCCCCCAAGAAAACAACAACAACAAAAACACAAAGGAACAAAACAAAAAAAGAGAAAAAAGTATTTTCCCGAGAAATTCTTGATAATTAAGCAGCTGATGACCTGGGTCAACGAATTACACAGAAAAAAAAGTCTTTTTAATCAACACAGATTATAAAATTTATATATTCATTAACTGATTTCTCGCTGGTAAATCACATTTTCTTGAATTATGTCCAAAGAATAGGAGGTTCTGTTCCATGTGACCTGTTATCATTTACCTTCAGTCTGAGACTCTATATTTGAGGGCATAACTCTTCCCTTAGAAAAGCATCCTCTTGTTGTGTATGCCACATCCCCTTCATTACTGATACCATCAGAATTCTATGGGATATTGAGTCACGAATTGAATCGTCTGCATTTGGCCATTACAATCACCTTGTATACTCTGTCTCCACAGACACCTTCAGTTCAAGTTTCCTCACAAAGGATATGTAGCTGCTTATTTTCTATGTGATCGCATGCTGACTGTTTACACTAAATCACAGATGTTACAAAGAATAAAGTTTCCCTGTCAGTTTCACACCCTTTAGGATTCTGCAGTCACTAATATATAGGGGCTGTGTCTCTGCTTCCACAGTGCAAATGATGGGAAAGGTGGTTTCCCACTATTGTTTGCCTTGTTTCCTGATCCCCATACCCCTAGACTCGCTTCTTTCCACTTCAGTGAACTTTATATCAGAACTATGGTCGTCCAGTATACTGTTTTTTTTATCTGGGAATTAAGTATAGGTAGGGTAAATGAGGTAGGGGGCTTTTCTCTCCTCCTTGTTCTGGAGCCACCAGAAAACACAAATAACTAGGTTTCTTTGGACCAAGATGGGGAGAACTGGAACTGTCAGAACAAGAGACAGCCATTTGCAACTCAAGTGGCAGTCCACTTCAGGTCAGGTTGACATCGGTTCCTCTATCATCTCCCCCATGCATTAATCTTCAGATAGAAAACTGAATATTGAATGTGATTTCCCCATTTTCTCACAAACAATTTCCAAGTAGAATTTAATTCACCGAGCCTGAATGGCTGTAAACCTGAGTCAGGCACGGCCCTGCAAAGCCTCCTGCAAACACCCCCTGCTCCTGCTGGAGTCAGAGTATCCCTGTGGGGTCTCTGCTGTGTGGTCTTCTGCACACCCCTGCTGCTGTTCAAGTGCAGAAGTCAGCAAAGTACGTGTGCGTATGTAGCACATACTTATCCACACTGATAGAGATCAGCTGTCTATCATTAGGATCATGGGGAGGGGATTCTACTGACCTTTTGGAAGTGGAAAAGGGAGTGGTAACTGGGAAGGATGTATGTGAGAAACATTGGAGATGCCAGTGTTCTGTAGTTTAATCTGATGGTTATGAGTATTGACTTCATGATGAATTACTTCTTTATATTTATGGGTGCATGTGTGGGTGCAGCCCACAACTGACTCAGTTTCCCAGTTTGAGTCTGAAGTCTATTCTGAGTCAATAGAGTTCAAGCTTGCTTGCTCCAGTGCTATGAGGAAGTCCTGATTAGCCCACAGGAAGGAACACACTATCTAGCTAGACACAGGCTGCTGATGCCAGCCGGAGGTACATCGAGATAGAAAACAAAACTGCCTGCTCCTTGACGAAAGGCAGGGTAGATAGTGGTTGAATGCCTGCGCTGTGCATTGTTCTACCTCTGTCCTTCAAAACTGTATATAAGCTGGCTGTGAAATAAACTCGGGGCTGTCCGGCATTGACTGGCAGACCTCTCGACTCTTTTCTGTCTTCTTCATTGTCTCTTCAATACGCACCCCTCTTCCCAGCTACCCAGCTGACTGTCGGCAGGCTCCGACAGGTACATATAAATACACATGTGTAATGTATATAGGTATATATTTTAGAAATAAAATATATTTTAGGAACTATCAAAATGAATGAAACATATGTGTATAACTATAATACATAATATGTAAATAAATGCATAGATACTACGTATATTTATGCATCTGTGGTTCTGTTTGTATATACGAATATGTTTGTCTCCCAGAATAGAACATAAATATACAGAAATGGAGGGGAAAACGTTATGCCTAATAAGTAGCAGAGCAATGGAATTGTAATAGTACATGATAACCTGACATAATAGTGGAATATATGTTTGTGGAACCAATTCCATTTATAATACATTCATCATCACAAAAGGTAGCAAATGTAAGGTAATAAATCCAAACTACACTGTTTCTATAGAGAGGGAGGCTTTAGGATTAGCTATTATCTCCGCAGTTAGAGGGCCCAAGTCCTCTTATTTTTTCCCCTGACACTTTTTTTTTTAATGAAGTAGCTCCAGGTAAATATATAGTTTAATTTAATTAGAATCCTGGTTCATATCCTATTGTTTATAAACCATCTTGCTGTGATAAGAGAGGAAAGAAAGAAGTGTTTACAGTATCAGAAAGGAACAGCCAAAATGGTTTTGAAAAGTTAAGGTACCTGCAAGCGTTTACATAAAAAGGAAAAAAAAAAAACTTAGTCTTTCTTAGCAGCAAACTCAATTATGCCCTGCCTTGCACAGGTGAATGAAACACTATAGCCACGCACATCTGGGTTTTGAAAAACACCTGTTGCATGAGTATCCTAGTTAATGAAATGGAGGTGCGAGGGATAGAAAAGGGGGAATGGGGATGATGAGCAGAGAAAAGCTGGAGGGGTGTGTAAACAAGCACTAAGGATGCATGAAAAGGCCCTATAAGCAATTTCTACTTTATGAACGAACCAAAAGAAAAAAATCTTTAAAGGAGCTACACTACATGGGTGGGTAACTTTGTTGCCAACTTGTAGGTTTTAAGCCCAGATCCCAATGCCAGGTATGGGATACCTCCATATGAGCTGTTGGTCAGAGAGACCTCAGAGATGGACAAAACAATAGGGGCTCTTTCCAAAGCTCTTGTTACCTACAAGAGCTATACAGTAAGACCCCACTACAGAAGACAGCACATACTTTGGATGTTGGTCAGCAAAATCAACCTGGAACTGGGCTGAAAACTTCCTAAAGGGGCCAGGAGGCTGCTGCAAGAGAAAAGCTATCTGCAAGTTAAGTCAGGTTTAGACCCCATGTATTACAATGCTGACCTGCCAAACAAAATATACACCCACAGGTGCAATAATGGCATGTTCAGCTGCTGCCTGTTTGGATCTGAGGCCAGCTCCATGGGAGGAAATATATTCCCGGGACTCTAAACTTGGTCCAAAGCCTGGCAAGGGCAGTCATAGGCCTATGAGGGAATTTACTACTGATGGTTTGCTAAATGGACATGAAGTTAAAGTACTTTCTAAACATATATATGCTTGTACACATAGTTGGATACAATTCTGACTTAGTCAGAGAAGCCCCTTTGATCACTGGGAAGTGGGTAAGGCAGAAACTAATAACATCAAAACACTGACAGTAATGGAAACCCGAGTGTTGTCTTAAATAGGACATTAAATAGTACATCCCTGCATTACCTAACCATAAGATCAGAGAACACTGCAGAAGAGAGGGGATGGGCATAGGCGAGATTATAGGAGCTAGGGGATGGAAACGGTCCTTTAAAATGCTCTGGATGTAATATTCTGGACATAATATGGCCATTGCAATCACACACCACTGGTCACTACTGTATAAGACTCACTGAGAAAAAGGGGGTTGGTGAGTGTAGAAGGGGAAATAAGAAAAAGTTGGGTTGGGGAGAATATGACTACAAAATATTTCACGAAAGTAAGAAACTGTTAAAACACAAAGGAACCAAAATTTAAGTTCCTCATCATTTCATCACGGAAATTTCAATCTGAATGTGTTTCTAAAGAGCAGTTAATTCCAGCAAATTCACTTTGTGTATTTTTTAATCCAAATACATGGAGTCAATGCCATCCCATAATGCCTCCAGTCCAGGATTTGTCAAGGACTTCCTAGAAGGAGTAGATGGAGTGTGTTTCCTGGTCCTTCTTGTGTTCCTCTGGCAACTTGTCTTCTAAAATGTTTCTCAGAGTATTAAGGAAGGCGAAACATCTCCCCTCATTTCATTGTCTTAAATAAACTGCAAAGGCTAATGTGAGGTTGAATGAACAAAATCAATGAGGAGGGAATTGCATGTTTAATTGGATGATACAGGTTGAACGAAGCCGTGGTGTCTCTTGGCTCTTTTCCCATTTTTCCTCTAAGGCAGAACCACGTGGGAGGAACAGAAGCAGGAGGTGAGAGGTTGCAGAGCGCTCCACCTGACCCAGAAGCAGGAGCTCTGACCAGAGGGAAGGGTCAAATGCACAGGTGATTACCCAAGAAGGGACTGCTGGGAAGGCAAAGACATGATGTTTTTTTTTTTCTTTTTTTCAGGAAAAGAAATACAGATCATGGGGTTGATAGCAAAACAAAAAAGAAAAAGGGCGCTGAAACATTGGGCAATAAATGACCTAAACAGTGACTTACAAGAATTTGAGAGACACTTAGAAAACAAGGGGAGTGTGGGTCCTAAAGATTCTAGTCCTAACCCACGGAGAGCTTGGGTTGTGCTGGGAGTGGGCCAGGGCATGTTTTTCTTATCATAGTTGTGATCTGTCTAGGATTTTAATAAAATTGGAGGTAACTGCTGAACAAAATGTTTTGATTATTAGTGAGAGTGGAATTGGGGAATCTGAAATGAATTTTATGAGCACATAAATGAGAATTTTGTATTTTCAGTGTCCAATACAAATGATAAACACTTAATTTTTTTCTTTCCATTTCCCAATGATGAGGAATGAGTAAGCCCCAATACACACTCTCAGTTGGTCTTACGGAATGTTCCATGTAGATGGGTCTATCATATTTGAAACATATTTTACTACTTTACATATTAATCCCACTTGCTCTATTTTTTGCATCATTATAGTCACATAATTTTCAGTGTAGAATCGAAATTTGCATTGCTGTTAATTTGAAATAATATAAGATTAAGCATGTCATTAAAATGTGATATGAATATTCTTTTGAAAAGAATATTTCTCATAAGTTTACTGTAAGTCCAGTTTTGCTTGATTGGGGTCATGATAGTTTTTTATAGCTATTAAGAGAACTATAGTTTTCTTCTATCACAGTACTCAAAGTTTTGTGATTTTATGGAAAAGAAATCTGTGTCCAGCTTTTAATTTAACATACCATTTCAATCAATTAATGAGTATTCATACCATAATTTTAGTTTCTCTTGTGTGATGGCTAAAGAAATTCCATTTTATGCTAGGCATCCATCTTGATACCCACTAGCCCTTTTTCTCTGACTCCAGTCCATGAAAGATAAGTTCTCAGTAACCCTGACTCAGTGACCCCCCTACCCCAGAAATGTACAGCCATGACCAGCTGTGGATTCTACATGCTATGTTATGACGAACTGCTCTTGGCTTCTGTAAACTGCTTGTGCAGACACTAGGTCACCCTGACTACCTAATCTTGACAGAGAAAAACAGCTCTTAGTACTCAAGGTCTTGCTGTGGTTTTCACCTTTAAAAATCCTTCCTCCCCCCTCCCCTCTTCTCATGGCAATCTCAAGTTTGACTCAGAGATTGTCCTGCCAGCAGTATTCAATAAACCTAATTAAAATTGGATCGAGTCTATGGTCTTATCCCAGAGGTCGGTCAGGAACATAACACTTTGTTTCTTTTTTCCATTTTTCTTTCTTTACCATTCTTAAGATTGATGATTAGTCATATGAAGATTCAAAAATATTCTTTAATACAGAAGTCACTCTTTGAAACTTCATTCAGTTACTTCCTTTGCTCTAAAGTTCTTAATACTTCCTGAACAAAGTTTATAAATTTTCATAAAAATCCTCTCTATACAAGAAAGAGCAGAACCTATCATAACCCAAACCTCTAAAAGTAATTTACTAAATTCAAATTTAATCGTCAACTTCCATGTACATGATTAGCATGAAGAGCCCTCAAAAGCTGAATAAGTTATTGAAACCAAGCTTATGAGCCTTTGGACCCGAGGATACTACTGTGGTAGTACTGTCATCATCAGGCTGCCTACTAATAATCTATTACCTCCTCTGTTACCTGCTTTGATCTCACAAACAGCCAGGGAAGCTCTGACTCCAGGAATATATTTCTATGATTTTGTTGGTTGTTCAACATCAGCAATCTTTTTCCTGCTACAATCCAGAAAGCACATAGTTTAAACATTTCCATTCACACAATCTGTGTTAAAAAAAAAAAAAACTATTCAATAGCTGCTCTAGTAAACTAACAGTCATAATTCATAGACAGACAGAGATGGCCATATGCCAACAAATCCTTATACACAAAGTATACTGTACATTTTTAAAATGCTAGAAGAAAGGGGTTTGAAGATTTTTCACCATAAGAAAACCCTAAATCATAAATACCAGGAGAGACAAAAATCTTTTAGCAGCACATTTACCAAACAGGGCATGGTACTCTACTGATGTGAACAATATTAATGCTGCTATGGGTTCATTAAGAATAACTTTACAAGCATAGCTTCTAAAGAGGGGAGATAGAATACATGTGTATTGGGGCAAAGAGGAATTATGGGGGTACTTAGGTGGGATGAGGAATGGGAAGGTGATGATGGGCAGTGGTTGTTGGTTTTGTTGTTTTGAGAAAGCATTTCACCTCGTAGCCCCGTCCAGACTCAAACTCATGATTACTGTGCCTCAGTTCTCTGGGTGTTTGGGTTCCAATATGTCACCATGGCTGGCTCATATTATTGTTTTAATGTCATTTACAGTAGTTTTCTTGGGGTGCTGCTTATCAACACTAGGTATTTACTTTTGCTTATATACTAAATGAGATTCTTGGAACATGTCTATTCAAGAAAGAAGGAAAGGAGTGGGAGAAATATTTGTGGGTGGCTTAACATAAAAGCATGAGGGGACATATTTAGTGGGTAATTGTATATTTCAAAAAATAATTCTTAAAAAATATTTACTTTATAATTGGAAGATTGGGAAACATGGCATGCTGTTAAAATATTGGTAACTCTCTAAAGTTCAGTCAATTTGAGTTAAATTAAATAGAAAATAACTTTTTGAGTGGCAAAATAAATGTCTATAGACTCTGGTTCTCGGGCGTGAAGAGATAGCTGTGTGACTGAGAGCACGTACTGCTCTTGCAGTGGACCTGAGTTCAGTGCCCACCCAGGAGGCTCACAACTGCCCATAACCCCAGTTCCAGAGGAAAGTCCGTAACTTTCTTCTGGCCTCTACAGGCAGTTGCACACATGTGGCACAAATAAACTCATGCAGGTAAACACATAAATAAAAATAAGTAAAATCTTTTTGAAGTCTGGTTCTGTTTATTTAATGAGACCATTGGCAAAAACCAAGTCAAAATCATCTTTTTAAAAAGTATTTATCTTGGCAATTACAGACATTAAGTATCTAGTGCTGGTGGGAAAATCAGGCCCTGAGCAAAACCATTGTGAGAAAACCCATTAAAGCAACAACAATGCAAGAATTTTCTACTTTATCACCTTTAAATGGCTGAATATTAGCAAGAAAAACAAGCTTTGTGGCATTTTTAACTTGCCTTATTCTCATCCCTCCTTTCCAGGCCCACAGTAGCCACAAGATTAATAATCTATGTTTTAGTGAGGGTTCTCTAGAGGAGAAGAACTGATAAAGATATACTGAAAAGGAATTTATTAGATTGCCTTATATGATACAGTCTGGGTTGTCCAACAATGGCTGTCTTTGCGATGGGGAAGTGGAGAACATACCATTCATAATTGACAGTATGGCAGACATGAAAACTATGCATCTAGCCATGTCTACAGAGTACATAACTGGTAGAAAGTGGACAAAACCTGCTTGGAACCAACTTAGAAATTCAAGATGTTTATTCTGGTTTCTCTGTATGGCTTTATATGACATGAATTAGACCACACACAGTCCAACATCTGTCACTACGGTATTGACTGTGGAATATTAATTTAAGATGTATTACATTCATTTATGCTTTGGAATATTTGTTTAATGATGCAAAGACGTGTTACATTTGTTCTATTAAATAAAAATAACCTGGGGACAGGAGGTTGAGTCAGCAACTAGCTGACAGGAAGTGGTAGGGAGGAACCATGTGTAGTGAGGGTTCTTAACGGTGCTGAGGAGAAGGATGCCCGTTTTAGGGGGGAGACTTGAGCTAGGAGAGAAGGTTAGCTACTTGCTAGTCAGCCTCTGTGAGGGAGCAGAATTTCACCTCAGCCTTTGAATCCTGAATTCTATCGAGGGATAGAGATCTGGATAAAGTTTCCTTTAGCTGCCTTGATAGAGCCTGTGCCTGAGGGAACAGAATTCCGACCTGACTGTGGCCAGTGTGAGGGACCAAACGGCTGCTGGTAGCTGCGGAGCTGCAATTGCCGATTAGGACAGCAGTAGCTTAAGGGGCGATCACTGAAACTCAGTGGTCATTTTTTATCTTTTAAAAAATGCCTTTATTTCCCAGTAAGCTAACAGGATGATCATCAAAAACATAAAAGGAAAACCACAGGATTAGCTCTACGGGTTGCTTTGAAAACCTCCAAGGTGTTTTAGAGGCCATAGAGGACGCATGCATGTGCAGGGCTGCCTATACAATACCAGAAGAGACTCAGCGAGGCCTTAGTTCTCAAGGAGTTCTGCACAACAGAAAATGGGGGCTAAGGCAGAGTGGTCACCTTCTGCCTCCATGTGCAGTCATACCCTGATACACAGTCGAGGAAACACAGGACACTTTCTACTCCAACTCATTTGCAGAATCTCTCTTGTTTACTGTTCTCTTCTGCTTTATTTGAATTTATTTTAAATAGTTAGCATATATAGAACTATCTGAAGAAGAAAAAAATCCACATTTATCCATATGTGCCAAGTAAAATAATGCCTCTATCTTTGTTCTGTTAATTGTAAAAGGGAGTTAATGACATAACCTACAATTTATAAACTTCCTTTGTAATAGTGATGTTTAGTACATAGTTAGCATTTCGAATGTTAAGAATGACCTATGCAAAATATAAGCAATGTAAGATAGATTTTTAAAAAATGATTTAACATTACAAGACAGAAAGAAAATACCTACTGGGTATTTTCATACAAAACATAAAAAGTGGGAAAGCCTTTCAGACTGAGTGCAGGTATCATTATTTTTTTTTCATTTAGTGCATTTTTACGATACACATTTTATTATTCAATACACATGTAACTATGTATTAATCAATCAGGGTAATAAGCATTTCTGTATATCCATCCATTATCATTCTTTATGTGCTAGGAGAGTTCCAAATTTCTAGTCATTTAGAAATGTGTTATAGAATGTTCTGTTTAATAGTCACCCTTTGGGGCTGAAGAACCAACACCATTTGGTTGTGTTTAGTAGCCCTTGCTGAGTTTCTTTCTGTCTCTCACTAACCCTGTCTTTCCATATCTAATAACTGGTATTGTATTTCACTTGTCTACATGGTTGACTTGCGGTCTCTGTTAGTACTTTTTAGTGTGTGTGTGTGTGTGTGTGTGTGTGTGTGTGTGTGTGTGTGCGTGTTCATGTGTTTGAAGGTACACATGCACACATGCACAGAAGCTAAAGGTTGATGTTTGGCATCTTCCTCAATCACTCTCCAGCTTCGTCTTTTTGAGGCAAAGGTTCTCACAGGACCTGGTGTTCACTAACTTGGTTAGACTGACTGGCCAGCAAACCCCAATATCCTTTTCTCTCTGTTTTCCCAGGGCTTAGATTACAAACACATGCTGCCACACCTTGCTTTTTAGGTGGATGCTGGGAATCTAAATTTAGGCCCTTATGCTTGGATAACAAGGACTTTACCAACTGATCCAATTGTCCAGCTGTTGTATGATATTTTGTTTGTGTTCTGACAAATAAAGTTTGCCTGGAGATCAGAGAAGCAGAGCAGCAGCCACTAGAAACCTCTTACCTCTACGAATCCTCAGACAGTATAGGGGTCAAGATCCTGTCTCCACTCCCCTAGTGCTGGGATTAAAGGTGTGCACCACCACCTCCCAGCTCTGTTTCTCCTTTAGACTGGTTCAATCTCATGTAGCCCAGGGTGGCCTTGAACTCCTGATTTTCCTGCTTCCTCCTCCCAAGTGCTAGGATTAAACATATGTGCCACCACTTCCTGTCCTCTATGGTTAACTAGTGCCTTAGCTCCACCCTCTGATCTCCAGGCAAGCTTTATTTGTTAGAACACAAACAGAATATCACACAACATACAGCCTCTTTTCTTTATTTCTTTTTTTAACGATAGACATTTTTACTGACACAAGATGGTATCTCATTATGTGTTCTAACTAGATTTCTGTCAACCTGACACAATTTAGGTTCTGGGAAGGTAAACCTCAACTGAGAAAATGCCTCCATCAGATTGGTTTATTGGCAAGCAATAGGACATTTTCTTGTTTCAAGATTAATGTGGAGGATCCTAGCCCACTAGAAGCTGTACTATTCCTGAGATCATTGGCCTGGATAGCATCAGAAAGAAGGCCAGGAGAGCCATAAGGAGCAAGCCAGTGAGCAGCTCTCTTCCACGGCCTCTACTTCAGTTCCTCCCTTGAGGTCCCACCCTGACTTCCTTCAAGGATAGACTGTGATGTATAAGCCAAACAAAGCCTTTCTCCCCCAAGTTGTTTTTGGACATGGTGTTTATCACAGTAATAGAAACACTAACTAGGTCACTGTGGTTTTGATTCACAATTTTCTGATGATTTATGAAACTGACCATCTTTCATGTATCAGATGGCTCTCTCTATGTTGTCTTTTGATGAGTGTCTAAGTGTTTAGTCCATTTTTAAATTAGATTGTTTGGGGCCTTGGGGTTTTCAGCATTTTCAGTTTTGAGTATATCCTAGATGTTAGTCTTTTGTTGGTTATAAATCTTATTTCCTGTTCTGTAGGTTGTTTCTTAATTCTGCTGATCACCTATCTTCCTTTGCTGTGCAGAAGCCTCTGAATTTGACATAAATTCTGTAGGAGACATGTAAGTCTTTGTGCTCACAGATAAGCACTAGAGAAAGCAGGAATGTTAAGCACACGTGGTTGTCTCTTAAAAGGGAGCAATGTATAATGTGTTTTCCACCCAGAGTGCTAGGAGCAGACATGGTTAATAGCTTGGTGACCTTTGTGTTATCTGTGTGATGAGGCCACACTGGATCCTCCTCCAGACCCTTATCTTGTGTTTGCTTATCTCAGTCAGTTGACAGAGCTGTCCCTCCACCCCTAGTCTCTTATTTTAAGCCTGTTTTCTCAGTTAATCTATAGAACCTACCTTTATGAAAGATGTCACTTGTAGTTTACGAAATGTTTGATGTGTTTATGTCTTAAGCTTCGTTGTGTACATGGGGTTGCATTGATTATCACCAGGAAAACTTATTTCCAATTGTGCTGTGCTTAAACATGCCCAAACTAAACTACTCAAGGTCGAGCCACATACTTAGTCATGTTGAACCCAGCTGCCTTCTTGCCTCTCATAGATTGACAATCTGCTGGCTATTGTGGTCTCAGAGACCCCTGCAAAATTCCATCAACGGCATGCATCTTAACCTTGAGACTATAAAATTGCTATAAGGAAATGTGAAAATTTCAATACACTTTGAAAGGACTGCAAAAGGATAGGAGATAAAAGACAAGTGGGATTGCATCATACCAAGCTGCCATTCTTTAAATGGCATTCAAACATGTATTTATAGTTATCAATTGTTATCCTATTATTTATGGGTTATAAACAACTTTAACACAACCATTTGATTCTTTGTTCTGATTAAGACTCCTGAACACAGATTTAAAATGTCATTCAAGTGCATAAAGGTCTTAAATGAAGAAGAAATAATGCACTGTGTTCAGTGGAGCATTTTTAATATTGCTGAATTTCCAACATCTTTTCTCATTTCTTTATTTAATTTTAGAAAACTGCTGCTTACTTAAACAGAAACACCACATTGGATAAAAACAATGAAATGAAAGCTATTGGTATTTTCTCTTTGATATCAGAATATCAATATTTTTGTTTACTTTTTAAAAAAAATTAGTAATGTATAATGATATAATGCCATGCTAACAGACTCTTACAGCAGTGATTTGAGTATAGTGGGATACAAGTCATGAATCAAGACCTTACAGAAATTTTTGGGTGGATCATCCATGGAAGATTTCTTAAGATATTTTAACACAACTGGGAATAGCATTATGTACCAACAAAACTAATGATAATTAACCTATAATAGAAAGTAATTTATTTAAAATTTTCCTTTTAATGAAAGACTACTACAAAAAATTTACTGATTCAATTGATAGTTTAATATGATTCAGAAATACTGAGTAAGTAGATTTAGGAAACTGACATTTGATTTCCCATGTCCACTATGTCTCAATAAATAGCTAATTTTAATGTATTTCCACTTTTATTATAACTCCATCTAGGGAGCAATTTATACTAATTTATTATCCATTATCAAAGTTGTTTTCCTTCATAATAATCCCCTCATTCAACCTCTGGAGTGTTAAAACAACTTGTCTCATCACCTCATTTTCTGTCTTCTTCACAGTAAACAAAAGGACATGAGAGGTTGGTATGATCATTAGCTGACACCTGAATGAAATGACAAATTCCAGAAGAAAAAGAAACCTATCCTTGTAGATAATTAGCTTAAATATGGCAAAAATTGATTTGGCTGAGAAGGAACTTCTCAAATTTTAATGTCAATACAAACTGCCTAGATATCTTATGGAAATGCAGATTCTAGCTTAGTAGATCTCACTCAACATAACTAATAATTTCCATTCCTAGTAGATGTCCATATGATACAGATTTTGTAACATAAATGAGAGTATGTATTTAGGAGTAGGAGACCAGGCCATTGGCAGCAGGGCAGTATTCTTTGTGAATGAAGTATCAGGACACAGTGTAACATCAAGTGAATGAGAGAGCTAGCTGGACTCTCAGGTGATAAAAGAAAAGGAGAGATGTCTGAGAGTCAACCTGGAAACATTATCTGTTCACTGTTTTTCTAATCATGTCAAGGAACCTTTAAAAACTCACCTCTTACCATTTTAAACAAGAAGTCAATAGTATGAGGTATGAGAAAGTCCCTTAAGGATAGCTAAAAGATAACTATAAGAAGTGACAGCAATTTTGACAGAGAGTCTATGAATATCAATGAAGAATGGATGCTGTACATAGTGTGTTTTATTAGAGTAGTTGTTTTAGTTAAGAAGCATGGCCAGAGTATTGTCACAAAGTCAAAGGGTCTCATGTTTGGCCACGCTAAGTGAAGAAGAAGTCTAGTTTAAATGGTGGCAGATGAAAGTTTAAACCTCAAGGTATAATTCACCAGGGAGTTGGTGTTGGGAGGACTTCTTGGAGTAGATGAATTCTATTAGAATTATACAGGAGCTCACTACTGCACTGAATTTGAAGTAGGTTAATTAATTACACATACAAGATTTAAAATGGAAAAACAGCTATAGGTCAAACAACTGAACAATGAATAAATATTAGATCCGCAGTGTGTACTAGACTGCATTATAACGCACAGTTATCAGGTCTGAGTCCATGAAACCTGCAAATGCTGTTTTACTTGGACAAGGGATCTTGGAAGATATGTTTACTGAGACAGAGTAATGTAGATATGATAGGATGAAAGGGTAGATTATTGAACCTACTTTTAAAGAGCAACAACTTTTTTTAAAAATGTTTTACATTGTTAAGGATTTTAGTTTATTGATATAAATTTAAAGTTAATTTTGTTACACTATATGTATATTTCTACTCTTGTTTAAAGTATTTTGTTTGTGCAACTCATTTGAAATTGCAGTGTATAGTTGAGAAATACAGATTAATAGTCATCTATGATAATCAAACTTACAGTGATGTTAGTTAAGTGTTCTAGGTATACATACGTATATTTCAATTAGGTAAGTAATCTTCAAACACTTCAAAGGCCTACAGAATACGGCATTTAAAATGTTTTAAAAACTTAGACTTTCTGGACAATGAGACATATCTGCTCCTGGCAGCACCAATTTACTTCAAGGAGAAAGATGGGCATCAAAGACACTCCATATGGAGTTTATCTTCTTCTTGGCAAAAGTAGCCATTTGGGCAAGAAACTGTTCTTGCCTGGACTGCTTGTCAAAATGTTTGTATCGATTGGACATGAAGGACCCATAGGAAGGTGACCACTGAACTTTGAAAGGGGTCCTTTCGGTTCCTGATTCATAGAGGAAACTGCCAGATATTCTCCAGGACAAAGAAAGAAGTGACTGAGAGACTCTAGGCCTGTGGGTTGAAGATGGATGCCCCAATGTTGCAGAGGAACTTTGGATGACTGTCCAGTCAGGCAGCTGTCTCTGTCTTTTCCCAAATTTTGCAAGTGCTTACAATGCATTTCCTGTTTGCTTAGGTAATATTATATCCTTCTGGGGTCTTTGATGTAGTTGAAGACTAGATAATTTTAATTATAATTTTCCTTGGTTATGATAAAAGATAAATTAGATATGAAATTTAGACTCATAAATATAGGATAGATAGATATTTTTTTAATTTTGCCAAATACAAATGGACTAGATACTGTAATTGTAATTCCTGCTTAATAACTGTTCTATTATATGTAATTTTACTATGTTAAAATTAAAACCTTCCTTTTTGATTAGAAGGAAAAGGGGAAGTGCTGTGGGATGTCTTTCTATATGCTGTGAATATGTGTTGCTCTGATTGGTTGATAAATAAAGCTGTTTGGCCTATGGCAAGGCAGCTTAGAGGCAGGTGGGAAATACAAGCAGATAGAAAGAAGAAAGGAGAGGAGAGAGAGACACCATCCTGTCATCCAGGGAGCGGCATGTAATGGCACACAGGTAAAGCCACAGAACACATGGTAGCATATAGATTAATAGAAATGAGCTGAGTTTAGTTATAAGAGCTAGCTAGCAAGAGAATTGAGCCATAGGCCATGGCCACGCAGTTCATAATTGATATAAGCCTATATGTGTTGTCTTGGGTCAGAGCGGCTGTAGGAGGGCAGGACACAGGAAAACTTCCAACTACAGAGTAATTATTCTGGATTATTGTGTTGTATTCTAAACCTCAACACATGAAACATGATAAGAAGGAGGTCAAGGGATATTGACACAGATACAAAGTTTATATGAAGACAAAGGCATATATTGAAATGAAATGATTATATACCAAGAATTGCTGTCAGTCATGGAAACTAGGAGAATCAATAAATGGGTTCTCTCCGAAGGCTTATTGACAGAAGGAAAGTGCTCTGCCAATACCTGATTTCAGCACAGTGGAGCTAGTTTCAGACTTCCTACCTCCAATGTAGTAATGTAAACAATATTAATATTGTTTTATGCCATTCAGTGTGTGCTTATTTGTTTCAATTGTCATAGAAAACTAATATGGGATCCCAAGAGAAGTCTAGGAAGACAATGTTCCAATTAGAAAAGAGAGAATGAGCTTGAATGGGGAATATGGATCCTGAGGCAATAGAAATAAATGACATGAAAAAGCTAATTGGCAAATAAATCCAACTTATTTCCATGTTGCATTGTCAGAGTAATATTACTCACAGCCTCTTTGCCTTTAGGAGAGCTACCCATTGTAATGGCAATGTCCTCTTCAAACTCAGAAAACTACAGAAGCATCAGAAGTAATTAAATTTGAATTATGAACAGAGCATCAAACAGTAGATTAAGCAGTACACAGGGACCACACTGATTCAATCCAAAAACTTTGACTCCAGAGCTAGATATCCATTTCATTGGCTGCAGTGTTTTTCCAGGACTGGATCCAACAAGCTCTGTTTTGGGGAGTAGCTGTTTTACTAGAGATTTGTTTCCTCATACAACTGGGGATCAAGTCCATGAGGCAGATAGCTTGGGGTTATTACAGTTAGTCTCTTTCACTAATACTCTACCTTGCATGCATGGTCTTCCAAGAGGTAGAATCAAGTCATCCTGGCCTCAGGCTCTAATTGTATATCATGTGGTCTTCATGGAGTGTAGCTGGAAGGTTTCTCCTGTCTGCCCAGCACCAAGATCCCGAAGTCTCTTATAAAAGAATTACTCAGAGACTTATATTAATTACTGGGACAGTGCGGCTGGGTGGTACTGGGGAAACCTTCTGGCTACAATGGGGTCTTTGTATGCTTATGCTCAGCTGACCAACTTGAATGGCAAAGCTAGTAGCTCTTTTTCCACTTTCATGTCATCGAACTATCCTGACCCTCTGATTAGGGAAAATTTAAATGTCTGCATGTGTGTTTGTGTGAGTGTTTAAGACCTAGCTCATATTAGTAAAGGTGTGTTTTGCCTGTGTCTTTAGATAATAATCACGGACATGGATCCATAGATTGCACTCTCGCCTCTCAGGGAATTCTACACCATATTTTATCTCCAGGGGCAGGTACCCCAGCTCCTCCAACTTTTGCTTGCATTCTTTTTTCAAAGGTGTTTCACAGGCTATTCTTTGAAAGTATGGCTGTCTCCTGCTTTTAAAAGGTAATGGAGTTTTATCTCAGTTTTCGTGTCTCTTTTGCAATGAACTTTCTCAACTGGAAGTGTGAGGAATTTGCTTTCCCATGTTTGGCAGGCACTTGTTGTAACCTACCTTGCAGTGTAGACTGAAATACCGGTATCCACTTCCCATGCATTCAGCATCATAAAAATGGGCATTGTTATCTCTGTTGGCCTGAAAATTAAAGAGCTTTAAATATTGATTTTCTGGTTCCTAATGAAGAAACTGTCATGTGATTTATGTGAGAAATAATCTCATTACTGCCACGGGTTGAGCAGAGCCATATACTCTGTCTTCTCATTCAGTTATTTTGCCTGATTGTAGACTGGAATCATTCAGGATGCTAGTAGAGTTGTAATTTTGGAATCCCAGCTACTATATCTACAGTACTGGCATTTAGGGGAAATGTAAGTCATGAAGATGGTGTTCCTAACTTTGGTGTATGAGTCTGGCTTTGATTAACTATGATGCAATTTATACATCTCAGTTCTATAGCTTTGCTGCTTCAATTTGCAACATGCACTTTATAATCTTTAGTAATTGAAATGTCTTCAAATAGGATGCATCCAAAGAGGTTTACCCCTTTACTGCCTACTTCTTCCCTAGGACAGGTACACGTAATTCACTGCTGGAAAATTAAGCTGTGGCCTAATGCTACTCTTGTAATGAAACAGTAAGATGTCTGAGTTCATCCTAGAGTGAAACCACTCTAGGCACTGAGCATTCAGAGAGATGCAGCATCTAATCTGGAACAGAAAGGATCATGGACTGTGGAGTTGGATCTAAGAATGCCAGGCTCTGGATATCTACCAATGAGTTCTTAAAATTTGTTTATCTTGGAAAGTTATTAATTTTGAATAATTTTTTTTGGATATAGAAGACTTGGTAGTCAGAGTTTTTCCACTTAGGCATTTTGAAAATAATCCAATGCCTTATAGTTTCTTTGCTTTAGCTGAGATGGCAGACATTTAGTTGTACTGTTCCCTCATCTGATGAAGAAGTTTTGCTTTTTAATAATGCTGTTTCTAGCTGATTTTAAACTTTTATTTTTTTCAGTGGTTTGTTTTCTTTTTTATATAGCTTTTATTCTGATTCATTCTGTCTATTTTGTTTCCTTTGGGGGTTTCTATTTCCATTTGTGTATGTTGTAGCATACTGATGTTTTCTAAGGTTCTATTCATTATATTTAATGCTTTTCATTTTGTCTCTAGGTTAGGTAATATCCATTGATTCAAGGTCAATAGATTTGTTCTTCTAATTCAATCCACTTGGCATAGTCCAAGGTTGAATTTTTATTTTAATTATTATATTTCAAATATTTAGAGTTTCCATTTGGTTCTTTTCAAACAATGTGTTTCTTCGCATTTTCTACTTGATAAATCATTATCTTTATATCTCAAATAATTATTCACATATGATTTCCATTGGTTCTCTGAACATAATTATGACAGAATTACATAAGTTTTGAGTCCTAAATCCATTACGACAGAGTCCTCAGACATTGTATATCTTGAATCCACATCTTCTGCCAGAATCATACTTTTTTATGTTTTTGTTTTATAAATTATGGTTAAAATGGATATTTTTGGTAATATATTATAGAAGCTCTTTACTTCATTTTATTTTATTTTTTTATTTATTGGAGGTCACAGGTGTACCACAACATGTTTGTGGAGATCAACAATTTCCAGGGGTCAGTTCTCATTTTCCACCCTCTGAGTCCCATAGATCATTCTCAGGTCAACAGGCTTTAGAATCTTTACTAGCTGAATAATCTTGACAGCCTCACAACTTTGTATCTTATGCACCTTTCCCAGGGTAACTCTTGCCCCATAACTTGTTTTTTTTTTCTGGTTTGCCTTGAGTAATATGGTGGAGATACTGATGTTCTACTCAAATTTATTTTTTGTTGTCTTAGCTTTAAGTTTAGAGGTTATCCATGGATCAACATAGATTAAATGTCCAATAATGATTGGAGGGAGATTGTGTTTCAATGCCTTATGCAAATAAGTATTCCTACATTTTTCAATAGATGTAGATGTATGAAATTCATTCAAAGTTTGAACATTTAAGGGTGGGAGAGATGGATCAGCAGTTAAGAATGAGTATTGTTTTTTCAGAGAACCTGAGTTCAGTTTTCATCACCCACTTCAGGCAAGTCTCAGTGGATCTAGTCCCTCTGACTTTCATGAGCATTTGCACTCATGTGTACATACCCCCACACATACACACATAATTACCAATAAAATAAATATTTAAACATTGATTTGAGCATTTTAAGATTTTCTTGGATTTTGTTTTATAGCTACAAAATGACCTACATACAGTCATAAAGTAATACATAACTAAAGGCTTCTTCAGTGTTTTCTGAGCATGCTTATAGTGATGTATACTTGTCCTTTCCAGACCACTGCGTAAACACACACACACACACACACACACACACACACACACACACAC
>CABHPQ010174375.1:0-20603 GCA_902168405.1 Peromyscus aztecus
AGAGCCCACCTTTGCCACAGTTCTTACTCTTCACTCCACCAGCCCCAGTTCTCTCCAGACCTACCAGTTGTACTTCCTCAAGGACTTCTATTCTACTTCCCACCAATTTATACCTTGGAGGTCTGGTCCTTTTGCAAAAGCAGAGTTAGGACCAGAGACTGCGAAAACACAGCAAGGAAAAGGCAAACCATAAAACAGAAGAAGCTGTCTCAGAGTCAGGGAAGAGAGACACAGGGACAAAAGTGGCATATAGGGGACCATGCTCACAGCAGGGAGGAGCTAACGCAGAGCCTACGGGTGAAGTGTTGATAAAAATGCCTTGTCTTCTCCAGGGATCATAAGCTAGAGGAACACAGAGTCTCAAAGCCTGGGAGACTTAGAAACCGATCTCCCAAGTTAGCCTAGGACATGAGTAAATATCCAATCAAATTAACACCTGACAGCTTAAGAACCGATCCTGCTCATGTTAGTGGAAGTTTAGAAGGTGTACAGTGAAAAATCAGAATGCCTTTTCTTTTTCCTTTCCAAGATCTATGGCCAGCACTCTTATAATAACGGCTGATTTTAAGCAAAGAAAATCATTTTAAAAAACATTTATTTAATGTTCACATGATGAAGGAGAATTAAAAAACAAGGACCCCAAGAGCTGGGAATTGTGCGTTATTATTTTAGGCTTAGTTTTTTTTTTTAATATAGTCAGCCATTACTGGTACTAAATTGGTGTCTTATCAAAGTCTACTTGACTAAGATTCTTGCTGACCTCTCTGTGTAATAATAATTTTCCTCAGGTAGCAGATACCACACTTCCAGAATGGGGCTTTTCTGATATGCTTTCAGGAAAGGTACAGCATGACCTCTTTAGATTTTATGACTTGCTTTGGGCTAGAATTCTAGTGTCCCTGATCTGCTTTAAAGAAGAATTCTGTCTTCCACAGCATGCTTCTGGGGAGTAAGTAGGGGATGGAGAGTGAGAAAGGGAAGAAGTCAGAAGGAACATTTCACTTCCTGAAGCCTTTCTCGTTTCCTTCAGTTCAAAGTAGTTGCATACCAAGGAACTGCACTTTGGGATATCATGTGCAGATATCATGAACACCAACAGAGAGACAGGGCTGAGTGCTGATCTAGAAGCTCCATGAGTATAAGAACTAGCAAGCCATCTGTCCCAGGACAGAATTCCTTAAACGACTTGTTTTTGTTACCTTCTGCATCCGTGGATATAAACATCTTTATCATGAGTGGTCATTAAGTACTATTGAACTAATAGAAATCCTCTTAGAAACTTAGATAACAAAACTCTGGGGACATTTGTATCACTGACTGCCATCTTTGAAGGTTCAAGGTAGCCTGTATTTCTAGACTTCTTCAGCACCCACTCTCCCTTGGTAGCTCTCTCTTCCTCCCTCTGTAGTGAATCAACACTAACTTTGGTTGAGTCCATTAGTCATATTATAGGGCATTAATCTATTTGTATAGAGTAAATCTCTGGTACAGATAAAATTCAGGTTCAAAAGTAATAGATACCCAGTCCCTGAGTTCAGTTTAGCCCTTCTAGCAGGGAAATCTTTTGCATAACCTCTCATCAATCTAACAAGGAAATCTACTTTTCAAGTCCAGAGCTGGAATTCAGTTCTTGCTCTGTTCTATCCTTCCTTAGAGCTCCAAGTCAATTTAATCAGTTTTCATATATGTGAAAGGATAAAGATAATTTGGAAATGTTTAAAGACAAGTCCTAGAGTCAGACATGGTGGCACACACCTGTAATCCCAGCAAAGGAGTCTGAAACAGGAAGATTGTAAGTTCAAGACTAGCCTGAGCTATTTAAAACTTTCAAGGTTAGTCTGAACCACATACTAATGTTCTGTCTCAAAGACTCCACTAAATAAATAAATATTAAAAATAAAGGGAAGTTCTGCATATTATATGCTGTAACAATTATCGTCATTCTACAGGGAGGGGATGGGGGGAGATAATCTCTATGTAGGAGTAGTCTCCAAGCTTCCTGACTGTGTAGACTGACTAATGAGTCCAGGCAGACTATTTTCATGAAAAATACAGATTTTGCTCATTAACTAAAGGCCACATATAAGGCAAATACTTACTGAATGTTCACTGCATACCAGATATGTTGAAGATGATGGAGTGAATAAAGAAGCATGCTTAACCAATGCAGCACAGAATCTTAAAAGTTAGTACACTTATAATCATCTCACTGAAGTTGTAATAAAGTATCCAGGAAAAAAATATGGAGAGAAGAGAAAGGAGAAATTATGTGAATTTAAATATCTAAAACAAGGTAAGTTGTGGTTGATACATTGTGCACCCCAATAAACTTATCTGGGGGTCAGAGAACAGAACAGCCACTATATTAAACATAGAGGTTAGGCAGTGGTAGCACATCTTTAATCCTAGCATTCTGGAGGCAGAGATCCATCCAGATCTCTGTGAGTTCAAGGCCACACTGGAAACAACCAGACATGGTGACACACGCCTTTAATCCCAGCACTTGAGATCTCATGTCTTGCTTGCGAAAGACACACACCTTTAATGCCAGGAAGTGATGGCAGGAAACAGAAAAGTATATAAGACATGAGGACCAGGAACTAGAGGTTTTTAAGCTTTTAGGCTTTTAGCAGCAGTTCAGCTGAGATCCATTCCAGTGAGGACTCAGAGGCTTCCAGTTTGAGGAAACAGGATCAACTGAGAAGTTGGCAAGGTGAGGTTAGTTGTGGCTTGTTCTGTCTCTCTGGTCTTTCAGAATTCACCCCAATAGCTGGCACTGAGTTTTTATTTAATAAGATCTTTTAAGATTCGTGTTACAGCAAGTGTGGTGAAATTTATTGTTTTAATTAATTAATAATACTATCAACCTGCCTCATGGGGTTATTTTCAGCAATTTCCAAAAAACTAGAGAAAAAGACTTTAAAGTCTAGGAATATTTTTAAATTGTTATATAGGAAAGGCAGGTGAGTTTAGGACACAAAATACAATGAACTAAATAATGCACTGCGGGATGTAAGCAGGTTAGAAAAGAAAGAAAATGTTAGCAACTCCAGTTAAAAGCAATGTGTCACACATGAGCATCCGTAGGTCAGAGGACAACCCTCTTTCCACCATGTGGTTCCCAGGGATTGAATTCAGGTACTCAGGCTTGGTGTCAAGTACCAATCAGAGAACTGTTGGACCATCTCACTGGCCCAAATTTGAAAACTTTGAGTGTGGTCTAATAAAGCAGCCACCACCAGAGACTCCTGTGAGCTTCTAATAGGGTATTGGACAAAACAAGAAAAAATGACACATACAGACCAGGTCTAATGTGAATCTGAAGGGACTCGATATGTTCATCGTGACTAAATATGTATGATTTTATTTCCCCTGCAGATTCTAGGATGTATTCTCGGGTTTGTTTTTTAAATAAAAACAGGTTTATGCATAGCTTCCACCCAACATATACTAGCCCATGTGAGATGTGCATTGCATTGATAAATTGTCATGCTGTTTCAGCTCACCAAGAAGTTGGTTCTGAAAGTGGGGTTGCCCCACTCCCATTTTTTTTTCCGTAAGTATATTTGCCTCAAAGTATCCTCTAAGACCACTCTAACTCTGTGACAGGAAGACAAGACAACAACAAAACACCTCAAGAGAAAAATAATGTACCCTTCAAGGAAAATTCTTCTACAGTGGTATGACTGCAGACTCACAGTTGAGACTGAGAGACACAGAAGGCTTCTGTGACAGTCTCTCTACCTCATCCCACATCACCCCACCCCACAAAAGAAGCAGTAGACAGGCAACCATTGAAAAGAACTCTTAAAAATTGAGTTAGTGATGCTGCAGTGTAGCTCTTCGCAGTTGATGGCTTCCGGTGGGGGTAAGGTTGGGGAAGGGTTTTAAGGGGGTGGCCACTGGGAGTTTGACCATGCTCCAGTGAGTGTACTGGCAACACAAATTGGACTTGGTACTTTTTCTCCTCTTTTTTCTTCTTCTTCTATTGTTTTGGGGGAGGTCAGAAGGATAGGAGGTGGACCTGGGAGGACTAGAAAGTGAATGTGAAATTTCCAAATAATCAATGAAAATATTATGTTAAAAATTTTAAATGTATCCTTGAGAACAGCTAGAAAGCATTTCCAACAGAGGTTACTGCTGTTTACCCCGTGGGGTAGAAGTGGTTGTGGTGTGGAAAAGAAGCAGGATCAACCAGAGGAAGCTCCTCCTTAGAGAAAAAGCTCAGTCAGAACTTCCACTGACTCCACTTCCCCAGTCAGTTTCTGTAGGATGTTTGCAAGCCCCAGATTTGCTGATGTTACCTTCTGCTGCTGTCTGTTCTTTTCTGAGAGGACATTTGCCTGAGAGGACATTCTATTATTCCCAGGACACTCTATCTGGAACTCCAGCTGACTGGTTCAGTCAGGATCCCTCGGTGAATTTCTGCTGGATGTACTAAGCATCCAATTTGATGATGTCGTGTTATCTGTCTATATGTCTACCTAGCATTTGATTTTTTTTTTTTTTTTGGTTTTTTCGAGACAGGGTTTCTCTGTGTAGCTTTGTGCCTTTCCTGGATCTCGCTCTGTAGACCAGGCTGGCCTCAAACTCACAAAGATCCGCCTGCCTCTGCCTCCCGAGTGCTGGGATTAAAGGTGTGTACCACCACCGCCAGGTTTCATTTGATTTTTTTTGCTTTGGCTTGTTTTATACTTAATAAACTCACTCATTGAAAGCCCAAAGCATGACTAGCAGAGATCATTGTCCATACTATACCATGCTAAATCTTGTTTCATACAAAATAACAGGGCACAGAATATGATAACACAAAAGTAGAACATCTAGAGCAGCTTGCTCCAAGAGTCATGGAAGTGCAGATGAACTGAAAATAAATTAAGCATGAATCCATGTAAATAAGATGCAAGGTTTGAATATTATGAGAAAGAACATGTATACATGATCCTAGGAAAATGGAATCATTGAAGAGTTTCAGAAAGGTGAAAAGTGACACACACATTGTGAATTGTAAAATGTTCACTCTGCTGTTTGTAGATGGAGCCAATTATGGGGCAAGGTGGCAACTTCTTCCAAAAGGACCTTGAAATATTTATGGAGAGATAGACAATAGGTTGGAGCATAGTCCAAAGGTGAAAATGTAACACATATGCACATACACATACACTCATACACATGCATACACACACACACATATACACACACACACACACACACACACACACACACACACACACACACACGCGCACACACAATCACATCTCTACCAGAATAACTTAGAAGCACTTCAAACTCAAATATTTAATTCAAATGCTGGACTGTTTTTGCTACAGGACAGCATAAGAGAACAGAATACACACAATCAGTTTCTGCTTTAACAGCCACGTTTTTGGTGGTGCCATTTGCTATAAAGGAAAACGAGAGGAATACACTTCTTATGAAGGGAGGTTCTAAGCTCTGGTGGCTTAGAATGTAGTACTTACGGAAAGGCTGGCTCTGAGTTTCTAAATCAGTTTTGAAGGAATTAATTTTGAAGGATTTATAATCTATGTGTGCATGTGAATTCACAAGGTTATTATATATATTGTTCAGAGTTCAGAATTACTGAAACCCCTATATGCATACTAGGTCTATTAATATGTTGTATAATCTTTACAGCTCTTTCTTCTCATCTGTAAACTAAATTAACTAGCATTACTTTTTCAAAATTATTTTAATTAAATATATTACTACTAAAAAAACACAATAAGTCACAAAAAATGATTTTTCTTCAAGCATGCGATTAAGAAAATTAGGAACAAAAGAGAAACAACTCTATTTAATCCAACAAGGGCAGGGTGAAAAGGAATTAAAGAGAGATGCTTGTCTATTTCATTCATTTTCTAAACAAGTAAAGGAAACAGGAAGAACAATGGTCTGAAGAAGTGTAAGCAAAAGAAATGAATAATTCTAGAAGAAATATTAGAATTGGTAAGTACTTGAGAATGAAAAGTACAGTACACCGCCCTTCATTCAGAAGCTGTGAGACATACGGGTGGTAGGAAATGCCAGTCCTTCAAGTATCTATCGGTAAGAAATGCAAACCTCAGTTGTGGCGTTGCTCATTAGCACGAAAGATCATCAGCTTCATCCACCAAAGAGTATGACATTTCAAGCAAAAGAAGCCTCCATTTTCCCAGGGGGTTGGTAGGTCTCTCCCCTCTCCTCTTCACCTGCTCTTTGAACATGGATAGAATGATCAGCTGCATTCCAAATGAGCAGGAGATAAAAGTTTCACCACACCGGTGTCACCTAACCTTAGTTCTCAGTGCCCGCTCATTGTGTCTTCCCCAAAGAGAAGAGAAGAAGGAATTTGTCCTGGATCTGCTTGGTCTTCACTCCATAAACAACTGGATTTAGAGCCGGAGGGATAGCCACATAGAAGTTGGCAAATAAGATGAGAACATTACGAGGGACACTGTGCCCAAAACGATGAGCAAGAATGGAGAAGAAGGCAGGTGTGTAGAACATGAGGATGACACAGACATGGGAACCACATGTGCTCAGGGCCTTTTGGCGGGCACCCTGGGAAGAGAGCAGAAAAACTGCCCTGAGGATGAAGATGTAGGATACAGCAATCAGGATGACATCTGAGATGACAGTCATGAGAGGAACAGAAAACCCATACCAGATGTTGACAGAGATGTCTGCAGAGGAAAGCCTGGCAACGCCTATATGCTCACAATATGTGTGAGGGATAACACGTGTCTTGCAAAATGGCAGCCGCTTCAGCAGGAAAACATCTGGCAGGATGACTGAGAAGCTCCTCACAATAATGCTCACCATAATCTTGACCATCACCTGCGGAGTCAGGATGGTGTTGTACCTCAAGGGCAAGCAGATAGCCACATAACGATCAAATGCCATGGCTAACAGGATAGCCGAGTCCACTACAAAGCTGAAGTGCAGGAAAAACATCTGAGTGAGACAACCAGAGAAGGTAATTTCTTGGGAGCCAAACCAGAGGTTACTGAGCAGTTTGGGTACTGTGGCAGTGGACAAGATGAGGTCTGTGCTGGCCAGCATGGATAGGAACATGAACATGGGCTCATGGAGGCTCTGCTCCACTGCAATCAGGTAGAGGAGGATGCAGTTGCCTACAATAGCCACAACATAGATGACGCAAAAGGGAATCCCGATCCAGATGTGGAACTTTTCCAAGCCGGGTATCCCAACAAGGATGAAAGAAGTTGGGTTGTAACAGCTTAGGTTGTACATGGCCTCTGTGGGATCTGCTAGTTCTGGAACCTGAGGACAGAGATTCTTTCAGAATCATTTATAAAAGGTAACAGTTCCCTCTAGCGCAGAATGTTGGTAACAGGCCAGCACTCCTGCATGGAAGCACTTCCTATTCCCAAGATGAAGAAATACCTGTAGATTGATTATTTATTGCCTGATCTATTTGGCAATGGCTTCACTTCATTTTGGTGTGCATTTATATCAATTAGTAAACAATATAAAAGTCATTCATGGGCTTGGGGATTTAGCTCAGTGGTAGAGCTCTTGCCTAGCAAGCGCAAGGCCCTGGGTTTGATCCTCAGCTCCAAAAAAGAAAAAAAAATAGAGAAAAAGTCAATCACGTAAGTCAGAAAATGTGAATAAGACTCTTTAAAATAAGGTAATTTTTGAAAGTGGGGAAATGCCAAGTGTGAGGGGGGGAAGGAGAGGAGTGAGAAAAAAGAGGGAAAAGATAAAAATACAAGTATTTAAAATGCTGTACTGGGGGCTGGAGAAATGGCTCAGAGGTTAGGATAGAGCACTGCTCTTCCAGAGGACCTAAATTCTGTTCTCAGTACTCTTGCAGGGCAGATCACAATTGCTTGTAACTTCAGTTCCAGGGATCTGACTTCTTCCTCTGGCCTCCACAGGCACCTGCCCTCATAGCTACATATTCACTTTCACACATACACATATACACAGACTTTAAAATAAATCTTAAGTTTATTTTTTAATGCTGTGCTGGATGAAGTTGAGCTGTAAGAAAAAACAACTGACTTTTATAGGGCAAATCCTGTGTTTCAGACAATACATTTGGTAAAATAAACTGATGGGGTTGAGTGATCAAGGAGGAAAAGCTAATAAAGAAGAATGGATGAATGCGCAGGTTCTCATGCTGGGTGGGTGTGGGAGCTTCTGCTTCAGTGGTTGAAATGTAGTTTGATCCAGTTTATAGGCTTTTGAGGATGCAAATACAAGAGCATGCATCTTTCAGAAGACACATGGGAAGAGGGGAGCAATATCAACTATAAAAGAAAGCCATGAACCCAAAGTATACTTTTGAAAAGTCCTAAAGTTTAGGCCCTCAGGGCCTATGTCCTAAACCTTAAGTGATCTCGCCTCTCCATTGTTAGCAGAGGAGACACTTCCACTGCCAGAATGGAGGATGCCTCCATAACCACAAATTCCAACAGAGGAATTTATCTAGGCAAAGTGCCTGCTGAGTCTTACCTCCTAGAGCAAAAGGAAAGAATCATAGAGAAGTTTTGCCTCAAAGTTTTCCTTCCGTATCTGCTGGTGTCTAGACCCTAACTGTGAGAATCTCTAGCTTTACTCTAAATAGAGCCCCCATTTAGGGATGGCACTGACATGGGAAAATGCCCTTTGAATTCTAGCTCAGTTTCTGTGACCTATTTTAGACAGGTTTCTTTCTTTTTTTTTTTTTTTCAGGTGGAAGGGAATGATAATTGAGCCATCAATACTAGGAAGTACCCCATTGTTAAGGACCCACAGATTCTGAGTCATACTAAGGTAAATCAGAGAGAGTCGGTGCTTATCCAAAAACCTAAGCAATTAACCTTAATAAAATTACAAAGCCATTCAAAGTGTAGGGAAGTGACTTGGCAGACAATTCATAACAGTTCTACTAGGACCTGTGGTGGGGATCTGTAGTCTTATGCCCAGGAAAAGAAAACCTAGGGCCTCCTAGGCATTGTGACATGTCTTCTGGGTCCCCAGTCAGTGCTTTACACTAGTGAGCTACTCTTTCTTAATTTGTCATTAGCAACTTGCCTTAACCAGCCAAAGCCAACACATTGCATCCACCTGAAAGAAATGCTGGTGGCCGTTTTCTAAGTCCCATTCCATGGCCTGGTGCAGAATAAACTGCCAAGAGCACAGAACAGTTTTGAACAGTGTACAACAGCAGACACTCCATGATGTTCTCCCTAAAATGATGGCCATGTGATCTCCTTTGGCTGAGTAAACTCTGGAAGCCCCACCATGTCAAAACATCTCAGTAATTTAGGAAGTTTTAGTTCAGCCTATTAGAGCACAGATTTGCTGTTACCCCAGTCTCAAGGAAGAGTCACGGGGAATACACCAAAGTGGGAGAGAAATCGCCACTCATCATTGAAACTATGAAGGGTCCAAGCATCAGTACCAAGGAATCTTGGTTTAGTCAGAACATATTCTAAACTCATTTCTTTTGCCAAAAGACCTCTACTGAAATCCTGGAAGTTTTTCTGAGGACATTAGCTGTTCTAACTTGAAATCAGTAACTTCCTATTAAGTGCCCACTGCCTTATGGTAGAATCGTTGGTTTTGGGCCAGAGAGATGGCTCAGCAGGTAACGGCACTGGCTGCCAAGCCTTTTGATCCGAGTTAGATCCCTAGAAGCCACACAATGGAAGAAGAGAACTGGCTCTCACAAGTTGTCCTTTGACCTCTAAATGTGCACCGCGGCACGAATGCATGTATATGCATGTGTGCGTGTATGTGCACACAAACACACATGCACACATAAAGAAATAAATGTGACTTTAAATTTTTTTTTAGAGAGCATCACTGGTGTCAGGAAGATCCTTTTCTCCCACAGACAGGTCTTCAGAGCACAGTCCTTAGACACTGAGGAGTGAACTAGGAGCCTGTGGTTTGATAAGATCACAGATACAGGGCCGGGATTCTTCCTCACTTACCCACTGCAGTGGTCAACTCACCAGAGTGGAGTCTCTTGGTTCACAGGTGTGATGGAAAGAAGTTGGAAGAAGTGAGTGCACTTTCAGAAGGGAAAGATGCTAGCGAGAGGTAAATGAAAGCATTTATGAATGACTCTTCAATTCCCAGGAGGTCATTAGGGTGGCGTGACCACTCCATTCCCATTTTCACACAAGGGATAGGACTAATAGTGTGTCCTTGAGGAGGAATGTATCTCGCATGTTTTAATAGCCTTTAGACATCGTGTCCCTGGGAGATTCATCCAGAGACAAATCATACAGTCAGTTGAGGCAGAAATCTTGGATGTCTAAGAGTGTTCCTGTAGCTTTAGTTCCCTTTAGTCAGTTTATACAAACTTCTAACAATCCTATGTAAACAACATTAACATGTTCTAGATATTGAAGAATAAACTCTACACTTTAGTCGTCAAATTTTTCTTTGCCTTTTCCGTCATTTTTCACTGACAGTTTCTGAGTTTTCAAATACACACAAATACAATTCAGATATTGATTGCATAATATGGAACTATTTAATAACTTTATGGTATAGAATATTTATATTATAAATGTTAAAAATGTATTCCTTCATCAGTGGGATCTGTTAATTTTCTCAATAATGGATTATAATCCCCATATTTACTTAAAAATTAAAACATTCTTTATTATATGAAGGTTATGTAAATATTCTATAGTCTTTTTTTTTTAAAGACATCACAGGGCTGGAGAGGTGACTCAGTGGTTAACAGCATTGGATGCTCTTTCAGAGGACCTCAGTTCAATTCTCAGCACTCACATGGGGACTCCACCTACACTCCAGTTCAAGGGGTTCTGATGTCTTCTTCTGACCACTGCCAACACTGCACATATGTGCTGCACATATCTGCAGGCTAAATATGTACATATAAAATAACAATAATTAAATAAATAAACTACAGAATACTCTATGGTATAAAACTACAGAAATGCATTATATGCCTTTGCTATTCAATAGTACAGACTTGCAGTACAAAGCGTAAAATGTGGTAAAAGCTGGTTTTGGGGGGGAAACTGTAAAACAGAATTCTCTTGCTTCTTCAAAATGCTCCCTTCTTAACTTCAAAGTCAGAAACATTACTTCTATCCATTCTTGACAGTTAATTTTTTTTAATTTTGTTTATAACTTCATATGTATGTCACTCCTGTCCCTCCCTGTCCCCATCAACTCTTCCCATGTCCCCGCTCACTTCTAAGATCATGATCTCGTCATTATTGTTACATGTCCCTGCCCATGTTGGCTTATCATCTGGTGGTGTCATTATGCCAGTCTTGTTCAGAAAACAGTATTGTTGAAATTTTATGGATGTGTTTTCTCTGTCATGTCTAGGGAACAATATATAGTGAAGGCGTGCTGGAACTGTGGCTCTGGTAAGTTGCTTCTGACTTTATAGCATAGTCAAGTTGTCCTTTGGCTCCTTTCTTCTGCCTTTTGGTCTACCTTCAACAAACCTTGTGATTGCATTCAAGAAATTCGGATAAAATAAGATAGTCACCCCATTTTAGAGCATATTAAATTGACTTTATATGAATTTTATTTGAAGTTCAGACCATTAAAAGTAATAGACGAATGAAAAGTAGAAATTTTTCTTTATATATGTATCTGATGAAGGATGTATGCACAAAATCTGTAAATAAAGCCTCAATTCAATAATATAAATTAGCTAAGACAACCTAGTGAAAAATGAGAAACATCTTGAACAACATTTCATGAGATAAATATATAAAATAGCCAGTTTGTACATGTCAAAGATCCTTACTATTACCAATTCAACCACACATAAATAAAAGTCCCAATTAAAAAGCCATACACCCCTCTAAAATGCAATCCTGCAATGACTTAAAATTCAAGTCTTGACAAGAGTGTTGACAACAGGAAACATGACAGAAGAAGAGGTGGAAAGGATCTCAGAGCTGGAGGAAGAAGTGGAGTGTTGAGGAATGTTGTCTGCAGGGCATGGCATAGCCATAATACTCATGAACTCTCTGTTCTTTTCTATTTTGTTTTGTTTTCATGCATTCATGAACTGTTAGCACCAGTGATTACCTACACCAGACCTGAGCCAGTCAACATTCAGTTATAGAGGTGGGAGGAGTTCCCAAGTCCCGATCCATCCTGAGGATTTATAAGCAGTGAATTGTTGGTTGCTAGAGAAATAAGACATTCTCTCCACTGGTGAGGTTCCCGTAAGAAACTCCAATAACTCTTAACCTATGAAAATGGAAGGAGACTAGTTGGAAAGAGGAAGGAAATCAGGAAAACAGGAAGCAAGGATAAGGAAGAGAAATGGGAAGGGTGCACACAATCAAAATACAAAATTATCACACAGAGGCTTATATGAATTATGAATGCTTGGCTGATGGCTCACACATATTACTAATTAGCTCTTATATTTAAATTAACCCATTTCTATTAATCTATATATTGCCACGTGGCCAGTGCCTTACCGGTCCTTTCACATCTTGCTTCTTGGGCAGCTCACAGCATCTGCCTGACTCTGACTCTCCTCCAAGTCCTCAGTTTGATTGAACCGCCTAACCTAATCTTGCCTTGCCATAGGCCAAAACTGCTTTATTATCAACAAATGAGAGCAACACATATTCACAGAGTACAGAAGGACCATCCTACAGCACAAAGGAATTCAACCTTCAGGCAAATTTACAAGATAAATAACAGATACATCTACAAGAAGACTTGTATATGTATGTCCATAACACATCTTTATTTGGTAACATCTAAAAAGTCAAGACAGTATCTATCAATAGAACCATAAACAAGTCCATTGCATATAGTCTTATGAAGGAATGCTAATCAACAATAAAATGGAACAATTCACCAATACAGATCAAATTATATAATATATGAATGAAGAGCAAAAGTGCTAAGATAGTTGAAGAAGTCTTACAAAATGGAGTTTATATTGTAAGACTTTTCTCTTTTACTGAAAATAGATTTTTTTATACATTATATTCTAATTATGGTTTCCCCTCCCAGTTCCTCTCCACCACCCCTCACGTTCACCTCCTTTCTCTCTCTTGTTAGAAAACAAACAGGAATTAAGGAATAATAATAAAATAAGGTACGATAAAACTAAAAAAGAACAATTGGAATAGGACAGAGAAAACGAACAAGGAAAAGGACCAAAGAAAAAGCACTGTAGGGTCCAAAGAAGTGCTGAAGGAAGACCCCAGACTCAAATAGTATGTAAGAGCAAAGAGCATTTATTAATATTCCAGTATATGTGAGGTCATTCACCTGTACAAGATGGTAATGAACCCAAGAGAAATGTGCAGGCTCATTTTTAAAGAACGGAAACCTAAATTCAGTTCTGAGGGTGGGAAAGTTTAACCCCTTCAGCACAAGAATCACACATATAAACAGAAACATGCACATTCACACCCACAGGAATCCCATAAAGACACAAAACTAAGAACCCTAATATATACACAAAGGAGCTGTAAGGTTGAAAAAATGCCATGATACAACACTATGAGACAAAGAACCTCTAAAGGTGCCCTTGAGTTCATGTTGTTGGCCATCTACTGCTTGGCATACACCCTACCCTTAAGAGTAGTTTGTTTCTCAACTGAAGAATGGATTAAGAAAATGTGGTACATATACACAATGGAGTACTACTCAGCAGAGAAAAACAATGACATCAAGAAATTTGCAGGCAAACGGATGGAACTAGAAACTATCATCCTGAGTGAGGTAACCCAGACTCAGAAGGACAATCATGGTATGTACTCACTCATAAGTGGATACTAGATGTAAAGCAAAGGATAACAAAACTACAACCCATAGCTCCAGGAAGGCTAGCTAGCAGGGAGGACCCTAGGAAGGACGCATGAATCAGCCAGCGAAGGAGAAATAGATGAGATCTATATGAGCAAACTGGGGGTGAGTGGAGGGTAATAGAGGGCAAGGGATGGGGCATGAGAACATAGGGGAAAGGGAGGTTCGAGCTGGAAAGGAAACAGAGTGCTAGGGAAGTTCCCAGGAATCCACAAGGACGACCCCACCTCAGACTACTGGCAATAGTCAAAAGGGTGCCTGAACTGGCCTACTCTGGTGATCAGATGGCTGAATACCCTAACTATCATTTTAGAGGCCTCATCCAGTGACTGATGGAAGTAGATGCAGAGATCCACAGCCAGGAGCCAGGCCTAGCTCCAGGAGTCCAATCGATGAGAGGGAGGAGGGATTCTATGAGCAAGGGACTTGGAGATCATGATGGAGAAATGTACAGAGATGGTCAGTCACATTAGTGGAGACGTATGAACTGTGGACCAATAGCTGAGGAGACTCCATGGTACTGGATTAGACCCCTGGATAGGTGAGATGGTTGTTTAGCTTGAACTGTTTAGGGGGCCCCCAGGCAGTGGGATTGGGACCCCTCCCTGGTGCATGAGTCGGGTTCTTGGAGCCCAGTACCTATGGTGGGACACCTTGCACAGCCTTGGGAAAGGGGCTTGGACCTGCCTAAACTGAATGTACCAAGCTCTGTTGACTCCCCATGGGAGGTCTTGCCTTAGAGGAGGTGGGAATGGGGGGGGTGGATTGGGGGGAAGGCTGGAGGGCAGGAGGAGGGAGGAGAGGGGGATCTGTGGTTGGTATGTAAAATGAACAGAAAATCTCTCTATAATAATAAAAAGAGAAAAACAAAACAACAACAAGAAAAAAGAGTAGTTTGTTTCAACAGTGAGACTCCCTTGGAGAAAAGTATTTTTTTATTTGCAAATGGTTATTAATTGAAGATAGTTTTGGATGGGCTGTATGTCCATTTCTTTCATTCAAAGACTCCATCCGGTGAAGACCTGTGCTGGCCTGTGCATGCTGCCACAGTCTCTGGTATCATCTGTGCATAGGTCCTGCTGTGCTTAGAAGGCCTTGTTTCCTTGGTGCCCTCCATTCCCTCTAGCTCTTACACTCTGTCTACCACCTCTTCTGCAGGGTTCTGAGCTCTGAGGGGAGGGATTTGATGGAGACGTCCCATTTAGGGCTGAGCGTCCAAGGTCTCTGAGTCTCTGCCTATTGTCTGTCTGTAGATCTCTGCATTTGTTGTCACCTGCTGCAGGAGGAAGCTTCTCTGATGATGGTTGAACAAGGCACTGATGTATGGGTATAACACAGTGGTTCTCAACCTTCCTAATGCTGCCACCCTTTAATGCAGTTCCTCATGTTGTGGTGACCCCAACCATAAAATTGTTTTCATTGCTGCTTCACAACTGTAATTTTGCTACTGTTATGAATCATAATGTAAATATCTGTGTTTCCTGATGGTCTTTGGAGACCACTGTGAAAGGATCATTAGACACTCAAAGGGGTTGCAACCCACTGGTTTAGAACCACTGGCGTAATCCAATGTCTTTAGAAATCATTTTATTGCTACATTCCTTAAGTGTAACAGCAGTATTTGGTATTCCACTAAGTCCTTGGACTATCAAGTCTGAGGTTCTTGATCACCCAAGCAGTGCCAGTTATGGGTTCCATCTCATGGAGCAGGCCTTAAACCAAATCAGACACTGGTTGGCTCCTCCCACAAGCTCTGTGCCTCCATTGCACTGGTGTATCCTACAGGAGGGACACCACTGTAGACTCAAGGCTGTGTAGCTGGGTTGGTGTTTACCTTTGTCCTCTGGTAGCGTGCAAAGTAAATTCTGGTACCAAGAACACTAGCACATAGGGGTGAAGGCTCTGTGTAGACACCAGCTCAACTTCTCCATGTTCCATGAATTTTGTAGCTGTTGTGTACAGCAATGTGGCCTTGCTGTCAGTTTGTGGAGAGAAACCTATGGTTTTGGCAACAGCCTGGGTTCCTTGGAGTTTCTCATGGGACCTCTTTGTCCCATAACTCAATTAGATGTAACCCATTCCCAGGACTGGGATCTTCATTTGGTAGAAGAGATGTCTAGATGGGGCTCTGTCTCCCCTATTATCGGTCAATTGCATTTAGGTCACACATGTACATACTTTAAGAAGCTTCTACTGTATTAGGTTTCCAAGTGACCCCTAAAATGGCCCTCAATTTTTGTTGTTCCTCAACATCTTCCCTTCCTCATCTCCCTCTTTCCTCCTCTCCCCTGTTTTATCCTCCCATTCCTTCCCTCTCGCCCAACCATAACTATCCATTCTAGTTCCCCTTCCTAGGGAAATCATTCCTTCTACCTAGTCCCTTCTCTGTACATAATCTCTTTGGTTCTACAGATTGTAACTTCCTTATCATTGACTTCACAGTTAACATCTGCATAAAAGTGAATACATACCATATTTGTTTTTCTGGGTCTGGGTTACCTCACTTGTGATGAGTTTTTTGTTTTTTGTTTTTGTTGTTGTTGTTGTTTTAGTTCTATCCATTTACCATCAGATTTCATTACTTTTAAAGGCTTACATTGTATAAATATACCACATTTTCTTTATCCATTCATCCATCCATTGAGGGATATCTAGGCTGATTCCAATTTCTGGCTTTTGTGAGTAGAGCAGCCATGAACATGATTGAGCAAATGTCTCTGTGGTAGGATAAAGCATCTTTGAGTATATGCCCAAGAGTAGTATAGCCGGATCTTGAGGCAGACCAATTCCCATCTTCCAGAAGAACCACCACATTGACTTTTACAATGGCTGCACAAGTTTTCACTCCCACCACCAATGAATGACCATTCTCCTTACTCCACATCCCACCAGCATGAGCTATCATTTGTTATATTGATCTTGTCCATTCTGGTGGGTATAAGATGCAATCTCAAAGTTTTGATTTGCATTTCCCTGATGGTTAAGGATGTTGAACTTTTCAAGTGTTTCTCAGCCATTTGAGTTTCCTCTATTGAGAATGCTATTTAGAAGATCTGGAATTCTTTTTTTGTTTTTTTGTTTGTTTGTTTTGCTTTGTTTTGTTTTTCAAGACAGGGTTTCTCTGTGTAACAGTCCTGTCTGACCTGGAACTCACTTTGTAGACCAGGTTGGCGTCAAACTCACTGAGATCCATCTGCCTCTGCCTCCCAAGTGCTGAGATTAAAGGTGTGCGCCACCACTGCCTGGCCCTGTACTCCATTTTTTATTAGTTAATTTCCAGATGTTCAGTTGCTTTTTTTTTTTTAGTTCTTTATATATGTTGGATATTAGTCCTCTACCATATGTGTAGCTGGTAAACATCTTCCATTCTGTAGGCGGCTGCTCTGTCTAAATGACAGTGTTTGTAAGACTCTTAATATTGTAAGATCTAAATGTTCAAAATGTTGGTTGCATTTCTGACACTAATCTTCCCAGAAATGACTAAAACTGTGTAGCAAAGTGGTGTGGACATGAGTGGGATCAAATTTGTAAAGACACTAGAAAATAACCAAAGGAGTTAGATTAGAAAACCAGTTAAGAGAATCATACAGTGTGACCCTATTGGTTTCATTTCAGAGATACAAGGTTGGCTCAACATACACAAATCAATAAATGTAATCTAATGCATAAAGGGACAGAGAACAGAAATAATGTGAGCCTCCGCTGATGTAGACAAGGCCTTTGAAAAAATTTTAGCATCCTTTTTTGGAAAAAAAAAAAGGGCCTTGAAGAAACTAGAAATAGAAGGAATATGCCTCCGTGTAATAAAGGCTATATATGATAACAAACACTGTGTGCAATACCCTAAAATTGAAAGCACTTCCTCTAAAATTAAGAACTAGTTTCCTGACCCATAGTGCAGGAAGCAGTCAGAAGGACTCTATTAGGATGACTATTAGGGAGTCTCCAAGCCATCCCAGCAGAGTCAACACATATCCTAGTGCACACCAGTCTGTGTTACAGGTCATGTGTTAAGAAAGAAAGAGTAGATATATTATAAATACTCTAAATTTTTTAAATGAAAAATACAACCCTCAAGTAAATTTTATTGTTTTATTTAGCTTTCTAAAAAGAAATCAAGGGGTTAAAGAGATGGCTCAGCAGTTAAGACCACTGGCTGCTCTTCTAGAGGACCTGGGTTCAATTCCCAGCACCCACACACATACCAGGTCACAACTGACTGTAACTCCAGTTTCAGGGGTCTGACACTCTCACAGACATGCATGCAGGATAAAAATACAAAGAAGTTTTAAAAAGAAATTAAGACACCACAGAAATTGTTTAGTTTGATAAGTGGTGACATCCTCATTATACAAAATTCTGTCTTTTTGTTTTATTTTCTGTTTTTATGTGTTCAGATGCTTTTGCCTGCATGTAAGGTCCTTGGTCATATTCATAACAGCAATGTGAAGTCCTTGTCTAATGCTTCAGCTATATTGCCTTTCTGAGGACATACTGCAATAGGGTTGCTGGGTGGCAGTGGAGATTGATTGTGTTCCTATGCTGGCTTCTATGTATCTGGGTTTGGGATGGTTGTATTCTAGGTGCTGATACAGGGTCTTGTCTTTGTTGGGTGGGTGTCTAGCCCATGTCAGTCTAGAAGTTTCTATCCTGCTGTAGTATCCCAAGTCATAAGATTCAGCCCATTACAGGACAACGCTACCACATCTAGCTAACAACATCCTGTAGAAGATGAGGCAAGTGTTAGATCCAATTCCCAGAACCTACATGGAGACTCATAGCCATCTGTAACTTAATTCCAAGGCATTAGATATCCTCCTCTGACCTCTGCAGGCAAAACATCCATGTACATACAATAAAAGAAAAAGATAAGGGGAAAAAAGTTCTAAAGTGAGATAATTCTTTCTATCTTTTTTCTGTATATATTTAAAGCTTATTAATCTTATAGCTGCAAAGGGCCCTGATGAATACAGGGCTTACTGGGGGTATATACTTTTGCTTGAATGTATATAATTTGTTGATGTGTAGTGGGTTTTTTTTTTTTTTTTTTTTTTTTTTTGTTTTTCTCCTTAAGCTTGCTAGGCAAGTGCTCTACCACTGAGCTAAATCCCCAACCCTTATTTTTCTTTCTTTCTTGCTTTTTCCGAGACAAAGTTTCTCTAGGTAGTTTTGGTGTCTGTCCTGGATTTCGCTCTGTAGACCAGGCTGGCCTTGAACTCACAGAGATCTGCCTGGCTCTGCCTCCCGGGCGCTGGGATTAAAGGCATGCACCACCACTGCCCTGATGTGTACTGGGAAGTGAAGGGCTCAGTCAGTGAGTGTGTCCCTGTAGAGAGTATGGGATCCAAGTATCAACTATGATGCTCAGAGTGGATGAACCCTTAATCTAAGACATATAGTTCAATACGTCTTGCCTTACTTTACTAGAACTCCCTTCCACTGATCACATATTCATCCTCTTATTCTTCCCCTCCCTAGACTTTCTGAACTAACTCCAAATTTGGAACACACATGTCACATGAAATTTATCATTAGAATTATAGAGAGATAAACTAGTCAAGATCAAGGACAAAAGACCAGCAGTGTAGGGCCCTGGCCCCCATTGGGTAGCTGTTGCCTTGCTTGCTGACCTTGACCTTGATGTCCTCCCTATGCTAATTCCCCGCTGGTTTCCACCCTCCTGAGTGCTTAAGGGAAGTTCCTTGTTTGTGTATCCTGCATATTGGGCATTAACAGCTTAGATGCAAGATTGTAAACATCAGTATCGAACTTCTGCCCCCTGGGGCTCTCCCATTGTGCTGTAAGCCTGTATTTATTTAAGGTTTCCTCCCTCTTTCAATAAATGGCATTCGGCATTCTGCTGAAGCAAATGACCCGCTATCTCTTGTCTCTGTTTTTTGATCCACAGCCTCTCCCTGCTACAGGGGGTGGTAGCGCGGGCATTACCGCAACACAGCAGGAACTGGAATGCACCATGCTCTTCACACCATGCACAAATTATTACTAGGTTCAGCATGTTGGCAGGATTCACATTCTAAGTATAGTGCAGAATCATGGGAAAAACAATTTCCCTCAAGTCTTTGTGTTTCTTCCACAGCCCTTAAATGATTTGCTTGAAGATCAGTCTAGTGACATTCCTACACTTTCAGAAAACTGTTTGGCAAAGTAGTTAATGTAGTTAGAGCATGGTGGTACAGACAGACTCATCAAGAACACAAGAATGCCTTAAGTAGAGAGCAGAGAAGGCCTTGGTTAAAATTTGTTAGAGATGAAGACCTAGTTCCTCATTCCTGTGATCCCTGTACTCAAGGGTTTGAAGTAAAAGGTGTTGCCAGAAATTGGAATCAATCCTAACACTGAATGAGTTCAAGCCCAGTCTGGGATTTAGAGTAGAACGTTGACTCAAAAACAAAAACAAAACAAAATCTTAAAAAGTTTTTACATAATTATTAACAATTCAGAAGGATAGGTACATTGCAACATTGAGTGACATCAATGGTGTCCATAGCAAGAACAACAGAGGAGGCGCATGACCTCATCAAGATGTGAAGTTTGGGCTAGGGGTGTAGCTCAGGGATGGAGCACTAGCCTAAAATCCACAGGATATTCAATCCCTAGAAGTGCAAAGACCAAACTAAAACAGTATCAGCAAAAGTTCATGATTCCAGCACGGGGGAGGCTGAGGGAGGAGGAGCTCAGAGGTCAGGCTGCAGTGCTCACTGAGAGTATTTCTCAAAAGAAAAGAAGAAGTAGGGAGCCGGGCTGTGGTGGCACATGCCTTTAATCCCAGCACTTGGGAGGCAGAG
>CABHPQ010174376.1:6913-42564 GCA_902168405.1 Peromyscus aztecus
ACACACACACACACACACACACACACACACACACACACACACACACACACAAAGCCTAGCTAAACAGGAGAACCACCATTTCTGCAGCAGAACTATGAGCTATGGAGACCTTGAGTGAAGACCTTTCTCTTACCTTCACCCACCCACTTCAAAAGACAGCAGATTCTGTACAGCATTCTCTACTTGTGAGGGAAGTGGAGACCCAGAGAGGTTCAGCAACAAAGACCTTGCAATCCAGAGCCTGGGTCTACAAGATGCAGGGTCTTTCCTGTGTAAGTGCAGTTAAATGGGGAGCATGTAATGAAGCTCTCATTTTGGCCATACATATCTTATTTACCAGTACGAGGCAGCCGTGCTGGGCAGAACTTACACATGTAGCTCAGGGTTGCGTTTAATAGTAGTTCATATGCCAGCAACAGAGGTGGGAACTGTCTTGTTTCACCATTACTAACTCCCTAGGAAAGGTAGGGTGATTGTACCGTCATAGGGGAAGCACTTGATCCATCTCCAACATAGTTCCTTTGTGGCAACTAGGAAATGTGTGTGTGTGTGCTAGTGTGGGTGTGCAAGATGAGCCTGGCTTGAGACTGCTGATGTATTCAGAAAAATCCTTTGAGAACTGAGGCATACATGACCTTCATAATGAAGACTGAATCCATCGTAAGATGTCAGATCCTCACACATAGTATTCAGAGAAAGTGGCCTGCTGATGAAACTTCATCTCTTCCCTAAAGAAGAAAGGTCACGTTTATCTTCTGGAGAAAGTCACGGCACTGCAGTACAGCTGCGTCCTGGCTTGGGAATTCAGCTTCAGAGAGGCACATTGCTAGGTCTGGCCACAGCACTTCCTGGCAAGTGCTGGTTCTGGATTGCTGTGGTTCATTTCATCTATAATCTTGACAGGTTGCATGTCAAATCAGTCTTATACATGATTATGATTAAGATAAAAATCAATCTGAATGATCACAAACATGTCTTTTTGCTGGATAGATCCTAAGACAAACAGCAGGGAGACGCTTGATTGCCACAGATAATGGCCAACAGAAGATCACTGGTTCTGAGTACTGAATCTAGTCACTTCTGACCCAAATGATACTCTACATGTGGGTACCCAGTTCTCACTCGGGAGCCACTTGCCAGGTGCAGTTTTGAATGTGCATTGCCCTGTGGTGGTATTGTGTTCTCCAAAATATTGTGCACCCCAGTCAGTCTAAGTCTGTCTCTGTCTCTGTCTCTGTCTCTCTCACACACACCCTCACTGCTGCTGGGAACCTCGTTCCAGCCTCCACATCCACTAGCCAGCGTTCCCTCAGGGCAGATGCAACCCTGCAGAAGTTGTGCCTCTCCTTAGTGTCCGACCCACACAACTGAACATTGAGGCTCTCCTCAAAACGACTCTATGAACTACACTTCCCCACTCACTTAAAAGTCAAAATTCTCCTTCTAAAATGCCAATATAATATGTGGAAATGCCATGAAGAATTTGGTAGGGGCCTGGATTGGAAAACTATCTACTAGCTCTGTGTGTTTGGATTCTGCTCTGTGTCTGGGTGTAAGGGGACAACATTAATTGAGAAGGACAGTGTGATTTGCCTGACAGACTGGTTCCAAAAGCAATAGCTTAGCTAAAGGGCTTAGCTGACCTCCACATGTGTACACATACATATATCATACATACATACATACATACACACATACATGCACACATACACACAAAATACAGGAAGTTTTAAAAAAGGAAACATATTTGAATTTGTTCAAAGGGCTATAAACCTCAGTGGAAGCCCAGGCTGGTACAGGTGCTCTACAGGCCTGGAAGTTCTTTCTTATGTCATACCCAAAGCCTGTGTGAAGGGGGACAGAGAATCCAGAGAAGACAGGCCAGGTTTGTGAATTTCCTTGTGTTTTCCCTAATTTACTGAAAGTACTGAAGTCACCCACCATTGTCATCTAGAGAACAGCTTTCACCCTCCATCCCCAGCCCATCTTCAGGCTGACCTCATAGCCCCTGGTCAGCACACTCCCTTCTGAATATTTCTCACAAACACCGTCCCTGGGTCTGTACAGCTTTATCATTTACACAGTCAAATCAAGCCTTGGTGCACTGTTTTCCACAGCCATTTAAGAAAGTTGGGCAAAAACCCGGGGAAGAGAGGTAGAAACCTGAGGGCCCTTCACTCTGTGTCCCAGAGGTGACCACAGGGGACGTGGGCACACTTCCTTCTAGTCTTTCTTCTTGCACACTTTTGTTTGGCTTAATTCTTATCGGCTAACATGATCCTTCCTTTTGGTTGCAGTACAAGAATTTGCTCAAGCTAAAAACAAAATTCAAAAGCAGGATCCACACAAGAGCAAAAGAAAAGGAACCATTATCTAAAAATCTCCCTTCCTTAAATGCATTACTCCCTACCTACATTCCAGCATTCACTAGAAAGGAATTCTGTTCTTCAACCACAGAGGACACATACCACATCATTGGAAAATTCTGGTAGAGCCTCACAACCTCAATTCAACTTGATTTACTTCTATGAGACATCTACAGGTGGCTTTTGTTTTCGTTTTATGGGAGGGAAAATGGTCGTTTTTCAATCCTGTTATCTCAGAATCAGTATCTGGCAAAATTTCCCATCTCACTCCAGTGTTCCCATCCCCGGCTCCATCTACCACCCAAGAGGATGTTGGCTAGCTTTTCTTTTCTCCTCTCTGACTTTGTTGTTGGCATGTGTTTTGTTAGCTTCTTTTAATCAGATAAAAGCGATGTGAAGCCAACCACACTTAGAGGCTGTAAGTGGAATCTCTGGTTTATTTTCACTGACATTTAAAAGCCAGAGCTCTGCTTTAACCCACAGAAGTAAACAGTGAATGTTTTGTGCCTCTTATACATGGGGGGTGGGGTGGGGTAGGGAGTGAGAGAGACAGAGAGAGACAGACAGACAGAGAAAGAAACACGCAGAGAGAGAAACAGAGAAAGAGACAGAGAGAGAGAGAGAAAGAGCAAGAGAGCGAGCGCTAGAGTTTGGATTTGGTTTTAGTGTCTCCTCTACCCATCCTCAGCATGGTGTTATTGGGAGGGGGTGAAAACTTTAGAGAGGGACTTAGTGCTAACCATCACAAACCACAGGCTAGTTCACTGTGGGCACGGACCTCAGAGAGTTAACAGTTGCTATAGGCTCTAGTTCGTTCCTGAAAGAGCCAGGCTTTCTAAGAGTCAGACTAGCCAGACCCCTCCCATGCTCTGGCTCACTCTCTCCACAGGTACAGGCTCTCAGAGGCACTCCTTCCATCAGGACCCTGTCTGCCATGAAAGGGACCAAACCAAGAGTCCCGCCCGATCTCAGAATTTAAGTCTCTAAAACTGTGAATATACTTTTCTTTGTAAAACACTCGGCTTCTAATATTTTGTTATAGCAATGGAAAATGCACTTATAATGTGTAAGCTACATTAGATGACTGGTAGTTTATTTTTAAAGAAACATTATTTTTCTTGCTATAAGCCTTGGTTATTTAAATTGGGAAAATAAAGCATAGGAAAGAAAATGAAAATCATCCATGTTTCTACATCTTAAGGATGAACACTGGTAGTTGATTCTTGATACATTCTTTTTTTATCTTTTTTAAAATTTTTCTTTAATTTTCGATACATTCTTAAGCTGTTACTATGTGTGTGCATGCTTTATTGACTCACAATGTGTGTGTGATTTCGATGGCTTTCTAGTTTTATACGATACTGCTCCTACTATGATGCTAGTGTTTTTAATATATCGCTAATTATTTAATGGACTATCTGGACATTTTTAATATTTTGGTTTGTAGCCCAAACCCTAGATCTTTTGGCTAGGGTTCCAAAGATCTCAGTGGAACTTTACTCTCACTCACTAGGCGTAGTGTGGTTTGGTGTTTTTGTTGTTGTTGTTGTTGTTTGTTTGTTTGTTTGTTTATGTACCTGTAGTTTCGGTGTTTTGCTTTTTTGTTTCCTGTCTGTGAGACAGGATTTCACAGCACCCAGACTGGCCTTGACTTTAATCTGTAGCTGAGGATAACCTTGAACTTCTGACGTCCTATCCCACTTCCCCACTTTTGGTCATGCCGGCTGCTCTAGATTGCTGCTGTTTCTGTATCAAACCCTGCAACCAAAGGCAAAGGAGCGGAGGGAAACTGGCTTGTCTGGCTTACACTCCCAGGTCGCTGTCCATCATTGAGGGAAGTCAGGGCAGGGACTCAGGCAGGAGCAGAGGCAGAAACCAGAGAGGAATGCTGCTTACTGGTTCTTGCTCAGTTCCCTTTCTTCCATAGGCCAGACCCAGATCGGGATGCTATTCCTCACACTGGGCTGGGCCTTCCTATATCCATTAGCAATTACAAAACTGCCTCACAGACATGCCTAGAGGCCAATCTGATCCAAGCGATTCCTCCATTGAGGGTCCCTCTTCCTGAGTGACCCTGGGTTGTGTTGACGGCTGAAGCTAACTATGGCACCGGATACAGGCATGAACTACTGCATCCAGTTTCATAATTTGGTTCTGGTGTGTTCCCTCTGGTTTTTGGCAGCACCAGCTGGTCAAAGGTCTGTTTCTCTTCACAGGTATTCTATTAAACTTCAACTTTAAAGTGCACACTTTCCTCACAGCGCTGCAGAATGCCAAGGACAGCCAGCCTGTCTCTTGTCCCTTCATTTCCCACTCATTTTTATCTCTCAGTAAGTCAGTGTGTGGGTGGAGATCAACCTCCCAATTAAGTGACCTCCAAATTGGAACTGGGAGAGGAAAAGGAAAATCACTGCTTTGGATCGAGAGATACTTGCGACAAGGTACGGGGTCCTTTCATGCCACCTAGGGACCCAAAGAGATGCCAAAGGAGGTCAACATGCAGGGTAGGAAGCATGGAGGGTCAGGTTAGCTAATCTCAATCCCATTCTAAATGCCCACAAAGAAAAGGAGACCAGACCCACAGAACATTAAATATATATTCCGTCTCTACGGAATGAGTATGGAAATGACAAACAGCATTTCTGGCCCCACCCTGAAGCTGGAGACAGAGACAGAGCACAATTCTCTCTGCTCACTCATGCCCCCACCACAGAGGGCACTCCTGCCTGGCAAGTCCACATCCTCATACTGTGAGTCCCTGTTCCCATTCACAGAAGGTCCCCTGGTGGGATGCTGTCTTTTAGGCAACATTTAGCTGCTTGAAGTCTTGGTTCTGTGAAAACCAGAATGTCAGGAAATTGAGAAATATGAACAACCGGGGTGAAAGCCACAATAGGAGGTAAGCTATAATGTGGTGCCCTTATAAACAAATCCTGTGACTTCTTCCCCCACTGAGATTTTATTTGGTAATCATTCCTGTAAACATTCATGGAACACAGACACAGAATCAGTCTGAGAGCTGGCAGCACTCATTTAAAAATCTACAAAGGAATCTTTACAGTGATTATGAGACCACAGGTTTCACAACTGTAGACCCCAGATCTTTTAAAGATTTAGAATTCACTTCACATGAAGATGAAGAGTACAAAAAGAACAAAGTAGAAAAAAAAAAAAAAGATCTCAAACAACGTCTAGTTAGTTCCCACAGAATGTATTGCCTTGTCAACTTAAAAGCGGGATATGCTAGGAGTTACGCTTTGTTTGACCAGCTTTGACTGTCGGAATTATTCCATGTCAATATCAGTGGACAAGGCAAGAAAGCAAAGACAATAATGGAAGAAAAGGAACACCCGGAATTTTCTAGATGCACATGTGCGTTAATTTACATGAACATTGACATAAAGCACACAAAGACAATCTGACGCCGCGTTTATTAAAATACCTTGGTATAGCCTCGTGGGGATCTACTTAGAGGATCTAACTTCAAAAATTCAAACTTAATCACTTCATTTCCCAAACTAATCTTCTAAGGATCCTCAATGAATTTGGACTTATGTTGAAATTCTTGGCATGCTGCATCATTTAATAATCCACTATGTAGCCTTGTCTCCTAGGCAACACCCCACAACAAGCCTTCACTGTCTTTCTTTTCCTCACACCTGGTACTTCCTCCAGAAAATCTACACACACACACACACACACACACACACACACACACACACACACACCCCATCTCTACTCTGGACCTAGTGTCTCTGCCCTCCTCCCAGAACCTCCCTCTTACTGTCCACGTGCCAGTCTTCCTTAAACAGCATGGCCCTCGAGAATGTGGATACGCCCTATACTATCTCTGAGGCTCTATGATATGGTCCCACATAAGTGGAAAGAATCACTTGTTTGACTGATCAGAATTGCATGTATTTATTATATTACTATGTGCTGATGGCTAAGAGCTACCTAACTGGAGTGGAAGCTGAGATGATTCTCCTGACGCTGGACAAGTCCCCACTGGAGGAGGTTACCTGTTGGCGTGATACCCATTTTCCTAAGAAGAATCAGAGGATGGAGCAGAGGTAAAAGCAGAGCTGGCAGACTTCCTTCCCTGTTTGTTTCTGTTGTGTTTTGTCCTGTCATCTCTCTCCCTGCTGCTCCGGCCATGTGCCTTCTCAGCACACTTGCGGAACAGACCTACCACAGCAAAATGATCAGCTACCCAGTAGACTCCTAACTGGAGTGTGGGAAAGACCTTAGGAGTGACTGTCTCATGAGGCACTTGCTTTAGATTAAGGGCTGTGGGTTCAGATGCTTTGGAGAGCCAAAAAGCAGTAGTAAGTATGTAATGAGCACTGAAACTTGGCTATTCTCAAAACTAGCTTGCTAACCCCCCAAACACCACTGACTTCCACTTTCTACTCCCTGATTGTAAAATTGGAACCTCCGGCTTAGAATTTTGATGAAACCCTCAAAAATTGTCCCTGGAACCCCACGAATAGGAATTCAAATCACTTAGATGAAGTTTCTTCAGGCAGAATGTAATGGAAAAAAAAATTGACACCAGCATGGTTGGACGAACCAGCTTCCCACAGACAGGGAGAGGCTAGATTATGCTGGTGACAAACGTATCCACCAAGCGACAACACTTCAGAGGTTTAGTGCTCTGCCTCTTAGTATTTGGAGGTCAACTACGTTGGTTCTGTTTGTTTTTATTTTTATTCTTTGCTTGCTAAATGGGCCACCTTTTATAACTAAGCAAGGGTTAGATATTAGGATGGAGAAATGGACATGATTGCTGCCCTTAAGGAATTAATGGAACAGTAAAGGAAGACAGACATCTGTACGGAGGAGTATGTTAAAATGTTACAGAGCCTGTAGGCGCTACAGAAGGACATAGTCATCGCAGTTGGGGGATGCTGGGTATTCCTCTCGGGGTGAAAACCTATCTGTAGGCACAGAAAGGAATCTCTACAGATGGACACATAGGTATTTCCCCCAGGAGACCAAGGCACAGACAGGGATGCTGAAAGCAATCACTTTGCCCTGAATGTCTTAGAAGAACGTGGACAGGCATTATTATGAGTTTTGCAGGGTCTGAGAGCTATAGAAGGATGAAACTAGCAGAATCTAGATGAGGGAGGCCTCAAATGTCAGGCTAAATAATATGAATTGTATTCTGCTTAGAAAACTAAGTACTTGAAGGTGTGGCACAATGATTTATTGTGATTATTAATTTGTGTTTCTTATTCCTACCCAGCCTGCCCTTTACTTCCCATCTGAAAAAAAAAGGAAATATGAACTATCAGAGATACTATTTTTTCTTAAGATATTTATTTGCTGAACATAAATGGAATATCATTATATTTCAGATACTGTAAGACCTATGTTAGACAACTCCAGTGATCAGAAAAAAATACATAAGTAAACATTCCCACTGTATGTATACATGAGGGCTGTAACAGGGTTGTGCATTTTCTGTGGAGTGTCTGTTCCCACATGACCCATGCCTTTGAGATTTTCCTTTCTCCAAATTGCACTGACCTTGATAGACATGATTTTGAAACAAAAATACAACATCCTAGTTTTTATTTATCATATCTGGTGTATATCTAAACAAAAGGGTAGCCAATTCAACTCTTTCTTTGGGGAATTTGAAAATGGTCTGCGACACAGTCTGAGTCTCTCAGGTCAAAGTTTTAGTAAATCATTTCTATGGATTTTGTCAGACCTTTTTGAATTATTCACATAAAGTTATTCAGAGCAACTTATTTTTTAATAACCACTCTGTCTGTAATGGCAGCTTCATTTTCATTCCTAACGTTGGAGATTTATGCTTTATCTTAATCATGCAAGAGTCTCATCTATTCTGTTTGCTTTCCTGCAGATAAACAAGATTTGGTTTTCTTAATTCTTTTCATGTTTGGTTTTATTTCATTAAAATCTGCTCTTATCTTCATGATCCCCTTCTTCTGTTTTTGAAGGTTTACTGTCTAGTTCTTTCTCTGAGGTTTTATGATTGCTTCTTTGCTCACTAATTTTTAACCCATCTTTAACTCTAACACAAGCATTCCAGACTATAAATTGTAAGTACTGTTGAAAAGGCATCCTATACGGTCTTGAAACTTTTTTGGTTAGTGCTATTTTGCCAGCACATCTGATTTTATTCAGTTGTGGGGATTGAACCTGGGTCAGCACTCTACTATCTGGGCCATAACTCCAGCACTGAAACTATTTTGTGATAGCTAAGGTAAAAATGATTCTGATTTCCATTATGATTCCCATTTTGACTCTTGGGCTATTGGGAAAGGTATTTCTTAATTCTCCAATCTACAGAACACTCCCTAGGTGTTCAAGTGTCTTACTATATAGACTTCCTGTTTTTTTCCAAAGAGGTTAAAAGGATCAATATTTATTATGTACATCCAGAGTACAAAAACTTAATTCCTAGTTACTTGATAGAGACTCAAACTTGAAATCATGTATAGGAAGCTAGATGAAGCCTTTTTAAAGAATTACTTAGTGTTCTATATGACCATTAATATGACAAAATATACACATGTATATTATACATTAATATATTAATATATATTAATCTTATAAGTTTTGGGATAACATCTATACTTTAAGAAAAGCTCTCACAGGCACCCATGTCAAATTTAATTCTGTCATTTTGTGTCATCTTGGGAGAAACTCCTTCCCAGAGCAATTAAAGGACCTAATGCCTAGCGTGAAAAACTATACTGTTCCAGATGATAGAACAGCTTTAGAAAATAAAACAAAAATTTCAGGAGAAACCATAAGTAAAAGTTGATAAAGACTAGACTTGAACAAAAGAGACCTCTTGATTAGAAGAGATGATAGTTCATCAACCAGTGTGATCATTCAATCTAAACTCACTTATACAACTAACAAATGCTTTTCATTTAATCACATATAACTTGCCATAAGAGAATCTCCCCAAAATTAGGGTTGGGGAAAGGTTTTGTTTCTGCCTTTTCAGGAGAATGAAGGCATCCAGCTAAGGAATCTGAAGACCATTGAACAAATGAGACACCTGAAGAAAAAGGACAAATCATCCTGCAAAAATTTTCCCAAGAAAAATAATAAATTGGCCTATTGATATATCACATTTTCAATGGTAAAACATTTCATAAGTCTTCCTAAATATTTGTTTCTGCTGTTTTCTACAGACACATAAAACAAATGGTCTTTTTATAGTGCCAGTCCAATTAAAAATTAAAACTGGCTTTGGAATTGGAGTGTGGCTGTCTCCTTCTCTAAATCCAAGCATGCTTATTAAAGTAAAATTCAAAATCTCTGTCTCATGTCAGAAGGGCCACCTGATATGGGACAGAAGAAAAAACAGTAAAAATTAAAGGATTATTTTATTGCCACTAATTTCATAATCCTTAGACTTCCTGTTTTATTGTACTTGGTAAGAGAAAAAGCTTTTGAGACCCACCTTTGAGTTCATTAACTCTTTCCATATGGACTTCTTTAGTGGTTGTAGCAGAACACTCCCACCAGCGGTGAATTGGGATTCCTTTCTCTACATCCTCACCAGCACTCACTGATTTGTTGTTTTGATGATTGCCATTTTTATTGGAGTGAGAGGAAATATTAAAACAGTTTGACTTGCATTTCCATGGTGGCTGGGATGTAGAACACGTTTTCAAGTATTTACAGGCCATTTGCATTTCTACTTTTCAGAATGGTCCAGTTCATTGGTCCACTTACTGATGGGAAGATTTGAAGTTTGGGTCTTTAATTTGTAAGTTTTTTATGTTATTGTGGATATTAGTCCCTTGTCTGAGCTATAATGGGCATAGATTTCTCTCCCATTCAGTTGCTTGTTCTGCACTTTACTGGTGGCTTCCCTTGCTGTGTAGAAGCTTCTTAATTTCATGTAACCCTACTTGTCAATTTTTGAGGTTGTTTCCTACATGATTAGAATCTTTTCCAGAAAGTTATTGCCTATGCCCATATCTTGTTGATTTCAAAAAACTGAAGTATTTTCCTAATTATATTTTCTAATAGTTTCAGTTGTTTTAGGTTTGCACTATAGTCTTTGATCCAATTTTAATTTGATTTTGTGCAGGGTGAGAAATGTGGGTCTAAGTCATCCTTCTGTATTTGGATATCCAGGTATTCCAGCATCATTTAAGAGGCTATATTTTTTCCAATATTTATTTTCAAGTGTTCATTTTGTCAAAAATCAGGTTGCTGTGGCCTTGCAGGTATGTTTCTGGGTTCTCTATTCTATTTCATAGTTTGCATGTTTGTGTGTGTGTGTGTGTGTGTGTGTGTGTGTGTGTGTGTATGTGTGTGCTAGTACCATGCTATGTTTTTGTTACTATGGCTCTGTAGTATAATTTGAAGTCAGGTACTGTGATACCTCCAGCAGTGTTGATTCTGCTACAGATTGCTTTGACTATTTGTGGTGTTTTGTGTTTCCATACGAGTTTTAGGATTGCTTTTCTAATTCTCTAAAGAATGTTATTGATGTGGATTCCATTGAACTTGTAAACTACCTTTAATAGTATAGCCAACCATTTTCACATTAATTCTACCAATCCGTAAGTATCTGGTGTTGCCAGGGTCTCATGTCTTCAATTTCTTTCTTCAGTGTTATTAGGATTTTGTTGTAGAAATCTTTCACCTCCTCAGTGAGGTTTACTTCTAGGTGATCTATTTATTTGTTTGTTTGTTTTGAAGTCATGTTGAGCAAATTTTTTCCTAATTAAATTCCTAGCATCTCTTAACAGGTTGGTTGAGTCTATTTGCATTATTGATAGGGCTTGTTATTTCCCATGATTTTGTCAGTTGTTCTGGTTAGTTGGATTATTGGTAGTTATTGTCTTCATCCCCTATTAGTAATAGAGGTTTGCTGGTTTATTGCATTGGACATGATGGACTTGTTTTTTGCTCACACATTCTTTTCTCATGAAATACACTCTTTTCCCCCTGTTTTCTTATGGATGAGGTTGTCTCTCTTACCCCATGTGTAGCACTGCTTTAAGTATGTCCTGCAGTGCTGGCTTGCTTGTCATGACTGCCTTCATTAGTGCTTATCCTGAAAAGCTCTTTTTTCTCTTTTAAATCATTGTCCCCTTCCCTTTCCTCCTTCCAGATCCTCTCATATACCTCTCCTTGCTTTATTTCAAATCCTTTCATTGTTATTATATACATATAATAATATAATATGTATGTGTGTGTCCCTAAATACAAAATACAGCCTGTGTAGTCTGTGTAATGTTATTTGTATGTGTACATTTTCTGGGCTGACCATTTGGTATTGGATAACCTATTGGTGTGCTCATCTGATAGCTTTGCTGAGTATAGTAAAATTGGCTGACAGTTATTAACTTTTAAGGCTTGAAAATCACCCCCATGTGCTGGGTGTTGGTAGTACATACCTTTAATCCCAGCACTTGGGAGGCAGAGGCAGAGGCAGGTGGATCTCTGTGAGTTCTGTCAGCCTGGTCTCCAAAGTGAGTTCCAAGACAGCCTCAATTACACAGAGAAACCATGTCAAAAAACAAAATAAAACAAAACAAGAAAGAAACAAAAGAAAAAAGAGAGAGAAAAAAGAAAAGAAAATCACCCTGTACTTTTGTGGCTTTTGAGGTTGCTTACAAGAGATCTGATGCTATTCTGATGTTTCTGCTTTTATATACATGTTGACAATTTCCCCTTGCATCTTTTAATATTCTTTCTTGCTTTGTATTTGTGTGTGTATGTGTATGTTGTGTGCATCCATGCTTACACATGCATGTGTAGCAGGTACACATGTACAGATGTGCATGTGTGTGCACACTTGTGAAAGCAGTCTTTGGGTTTTTATTGCTTCAATTAAACATCACAACCAGAAAGCAAGTTGGAGAGGAAAGTGTTTATTCAGCTTATACTTCGACACTACTGCTCATCACCAGTGGAAGTCAGCACAGGAACTCAAACAGGTCAGGGTCGTGGAGGCAGGAGTGGTGCTTTCCCAATGGCTTGCTCAGCCTACCTTTCTCATAGAACCCAGAACCACCAGCCCAGGGATGGCACTACCCACCATGGACTCGGCCCTCCCGCACTGATCACTAATTGAGAAAATATCTTATAGCTGGATCTCATGGAGGCATTTCCTCAACTGAGGCTCCTTCCTCTCTGATGACTCTAGCGCGTGTCAAACAAAACCAGCCAGCACAGACGCCAAAGATCAGTCTTGGTGTCTTCCTCAGTAGCTCTACATCTCATATGTTGAAGCTGAGTTTCTCACTTGAACCCAAGGTTTGCTGATCCCATTAGTATAGCTAACCACCTTGTTGTAGGGATCTCCTACATCTACCTCCTGAGTACTAGGATTATAGGTGGGACAGTAGGCCACTTTGTTGTTTGGTTTTTTTTTTTCTCTTTTTGGGGGGCCTGCCACCCAGCTACCAAATAAATCACACAGAGATGAATTCTTAAGTTTAAATGCTTGGCCTTAACTTGACTTAGTTTCTAGCCAGCTTTCCTTAAATTATCCCATTTACCTTTTGCCTCTGTGCTTTTCCCATTCTCTTACTTCTGTAAATCTTACTCTTACTCCATGGTTTGCTGTGTGGCTGGGTGGCTGGCTCCTGATAGTCTCCTTCTTTTCTGGCTCTTAGCTCCCTCCTTCCAAATTTCTCCTTCTATATATTCTCTCTGCCTGCCAGCCCCACTTATCCTTTCTCCTGCCTTGCTATTGACCATTCAATCCTTTATTAGACCATCAGGTGTTTTCGACAGGCACAATAACACAGCTTCACAGAGCTAAACAAATGCAACATAGACAAAAGTAACACATCTTAAAATAATATTCTATAATATTTCCTGTTTTGTTTAAATAAAAATAAAATGTTTTAACTTAAACAAAGTAAGACTATATATAATAACAATTATTAAGTAAGGGACACATTCACAATATTCTGTCCATTTGTAGTTAGCATATTCAGAGAAAATAATGCATTATCTATCCTATCTTATTGAATCTAAAGTTTTATACCTATTTACTATCATAACTAAGAAAAACTGCAACTGTAACTATCTAGTCTTCAACTCCATCAAAGACCCAGAAGGATGTAACATTATCTAACAACAGAGACATTTGGCTACCTAGACAGTCACCCAAAGTTCCTCTGCAAAGTTGGGGCATTCCTCTTCAGCCTACAGGCCTAGAGTATCTGGCAGACTTTTCTATGAAATAGAAATTTTGGACTGTCCTGCCTTGTTTTAGCAAAGTTCATCAATCACTTTCCTGTGTGTCCTGCAGAATACCTGACGGACTCTTCTGTGAAGCAGGAACCCTGAAGGACCATCCTCCTGGTTTTGGCAAAGTTCAGCAGTCACTTTCCTGTGGGTCCTGCATGTCCAATCTGCACAGCATGCAGTCAAGCAGTCAAGGCAAAAGCAGTTTATTTTCCCAGTGGCTAATTTTGCCACAATGAAGCAAACTCCATAAGGAGTTTCTTCAATGCCCATCATCTTCTCTGAAGTAAATTGGTGCTGCCAGGAGCAGATGTGTTTCATTGTCATGAAAAATTTTAAATTAACAAAACATTTTAAATGCCATATTCTATAGATCTTTCAATTATAAGGAGACCAGCTATATAAAATATATCTATTTAACCTAGAAAACATACCTAACGTAGCTACAAATTTGATAGTTATGAATGACTAACCACTAACCTATGTTTCCTGATTGTTCTATATAGCTTATAATAATGACTCTCAAAAACTAGAACTTCACCCTACATTTCCAAATGAACTGCATAGGCACAATACCTCAAACAAAAATAGAAGCATACATACATTATGTTGTAACAAAAATAACCTTAAATTTTTGTCCATATACAAAAATCCTTTAAACAAGAGTTGAAACACATATACAGTGTAACAAAAATTACTTTAAATTTGTATCAACATTCTATATTCCCCTAAATGATAACAAACATCCATAACCCATCAAATAACCAAAAACCACCCACACCTCCTAACTCTTGGGAATGTGGGCATAGTTTTCTCCATACTGCTTCCTGATATCTATGGACAAAGCACCTTTAGGGTCCCAGAGAGAAAATTTTGAAATAATCCTGGGAAGACCAGCAGTAACCTTTGCTGATAGATATCACCTGTCAAGTTTCAGGAGATCTCACTTGATCAAACCTAATCCATATTAACCCTGAAGGAATCCAAAGCGTCTCATTGCCTGTGGGAACAAAACTCCAAAGCATTTTTTATTTCCATTTGAAAAACATATTTTTTGACTTTTTTAAAGTTAAGGCATTTCTAAAGTATTTAGTTTGGTTCAATTTTGCAGTCCTGTTCACAAGCCCATGTCTGCTAGCAGCTGCCTTTTGCTCATAACCGTTCAAAAAATTCAAAATCAACACAATAACATACAGGATCCAGACTACCTGTGTACTTCCCATCTTCCGTGACTTTTTTCTTTTACTCTCTCTTTAAAGACTTTATTTTATAAACTATTCATTTTTTTTCTATGACTATACCCTTTTTCTTTGTTTCTTAAGCCTACACACATTGTTAAATACACTGTAACCTGTTTAGAGGGTTTTTTCATCTGGATCTCTTTTACTGTGTGTCTCTAGTCTTTTATTGACCACATGAACAAAGTTTTAAACTGCTAACCTACACATGGATTCTTTATGCAAGGCTCTCAGCTGGCTCTACCTGAAAGCCAATCAAAACTCGAGGCCGGTTGGAGATTTGTCTGACCAGGAACAGCAGTTAACCTTCCTAGAGCTCTAGAATGCTGATGCTTTTGCTACAGCAGGCATTTTTACTTAGTTTTTTTGTTCCTACTTAACATACTAGCTGCTCAAGGACTCAGTGACCAGCAGAAACTGTCCTCCTGAAACTCTTAAAGGAGCCGTATCCCCCCCACTTTTTTTTTTTTCTTAAGTCCTATGTGGAAATATGGCCCATGTTAGAACACCAACGTGTTGTTGTTGGGGTTTTTTTTTCTTTTTTTTTTTAGGGGGCCTGCCACCCAGCTACCAAATAATCACACAGAGATGAATTCTTACTTTTAAATGCCTGGCCTTAGCTTGACTTAGTTTCTAGCCAGTTTTCCTTATCTTAAATTAGCCCATTTACCTTTTGCCTCTGGGCTTTTCCCATTCTCTTACTTCTGTAAATCTTAACTCTTTCTGTGTGGTTTGCTGTGTAGCTGGGTGGCTGGCCCCTGATAGCCTCCTTCTTTTCTGGCTCCTAGTTCCCTCTTCCCAGCTTTCTCCTTCTATATATTCTCTCTGCCTGCCAGCCCCACCTATCCTTTCTCCTGCCTTGCTATTGACTGTTCAGTCCTTTATTAGACCCTCAGGTGTTTTAGACAGGCACAGTAACACAGCTTCACAGAGTTAAACAAAAGGAGCATAAACAAAAGTAACACACCTTACAATAATATTCTCCTGCACTACTTGTCATTTGTATGGGTGCTGGAGACCCAAGCCTGGTCCTCCTGCTTACATAGAAGTGACTGACCCGCTGAGCCATCCCCCCAGCCCGTTTGTATTTTGGACACCTTGACTATAATATATCATGGAAACATTTTTTCTGGTTATGTCTATTGGAGAATGTAAATGCTTCTTGTATTTGTCTATCCCGTTCTTTCTCTAGGATTGGGAAATTTTCTTCTCTTTTTCAGTGAATAATTGTCCAAGACTTTATCCCATGTTTTCTACCACATGGCTTCTTAGGTTTGGTTTCTTGAGCTTATCTCAGAGCATTTGAAAGTTTGGGTCATGCTCATTAAGATTTTTTTTGTTTTTATTTTTGTTGTTGGTTTTTTTGTTGTTGTTGTTGTTTTTGTTTTTCAAGACAGGTTTTCTCTGTGAAACAGTCCTGGCTGTCCTGGATCTCACTCTATAGACCAGGCTGGCCTCAAGAACTCACAGAGATCCGCCTGACTCTGCCTCCCGAGTGCTGGGATTAAAGGCCTGCGCCACCACTGCCCAGCATATTTTTTTTTCTTATGTGCGATTAGATGTATTATTTCCTTAACTCTGTCCAAGACATCCCTAAAATTACTTCTATTTAGTTTTGCCTGTTTATGATGCCCTCATTTGGTTTTTTATTTGTTTCATTCTGTTTGGCTCTTTTTAAGCATCTCCATTTCCTGGCTAAATTTTCATTCTGTGTTTTAAATTTTTCTCTGCATGTTATACTCATCTGATTTGTTAACTTTCTTATATAAGTCCTGAATTAATTTTCCTTAGTTCATTCATCTACTTATTTGAGCCTTCTTTATGGTCATTGGTATATTTTTTTTTAGAGGGTAAGAGTTTATAGTCTTTTTTTTTTTGACACATCAGTTATCTCATTATCTTAAATTTCTGATATTGAAAAGTTAGTCTCATGTTTTCTTGTGTGTTTACTTTTTATTTTTTATTTTTTTTAGGATAGGTGTATCTACCAGTTGTGTTTTATTTTTGTTTGTTTTATTTTATGTAAGTCCTCCTGGTGGGCGCTTCCACTTGGTGTTATTCTCAGGCAGGAAGCGGACTTCAGGACTGTAGCAACTTGACCGCAGTCTGTGTAACTGCAGAGAAGACACCTGTGAGCATTATCTGTGTCCCCCTTAAGGCTGACAGTTTGTGACACCGGGGTAGTTAGTAGGGAAACTGCAACCTATGAGTTTCTGAGCTAAGGCTGCCAAGTCCGTAAGTAGTGAAGTGAGGAGGGATTTGGAAGTGGGAAGAGTGGATAAAGCAAGAATGAGAAGTCAGGAATAAAGGGAGAATATATTGTAATTAGGGACCTGGGAATATATTGTAATTAGGTTTAGGAAAGAAAGGACAGCTTTAAAACCTGTTCCAGTGAAATACCTGTTAAAAGCAACAGCCGTTCAATTCAAGTACAAAAGTGTAGTGCCAAAAAAGTGAAATAAATGATTTTATTCAAAAAATAAGTAATAAAACAAAAGGGGTGACTATCTTGCCTTCGGTGGATTCCTTCCTGCTTGGCAATATTCAATCCCCATGTTCTCTTGTCCTGTCTTTGCAGAATCAGTCTGCACAGGTGGGGAGGACTGGGAGCCTTGGTAATTCAAACAAGCAATGACAGTCTTGCTGTATTTGCCATCGGGGCCACCAGAATACTGTGCCACATAGTGCTGCACACTTCCTGTGGGAGTGGAAGGATGAGGCCACCGAGAATGTCATGGCTTCAGAGTCCCGTGCCATAGTCCTGCTACTGTCTGCATCATCCACGTGGCTTGAAGTCTTTGTTGTTCCTATCAGGACTCTGCACCAGGTTCTGCTTCATAATTTTCAGGTTCCCAGTACAGTGCATCTTGCATGGACATTGTCAAGGATGAGGGGCGGGTGGGGGGGAGGCGCACTGTGCATCTCTCAGCTTCAGACTCCTGCATCTTTCTTCTGGTGCTTTGCTCACTGGGCTCTGCTACCCTGTCTGGGCATTCTGAATGCAGCCTTCTCTCCAGCTCTCTGGCACCCGGGACTCTTGAACTCACTTCCCAGAGAACTCAGCTCAGTAAGAGCAACTGGTGCAATGTGGGATTGAGGAGAAGCAGCTGACTTCCCTCTGGAGATAATACCACTGAATATTATTTTTATTTTCTGTAATTTATTTCTTTCTCTGATGATGGTTTTCAATCTTGACTTCCTTCCATCTGACCTTATAGATGTAGCTGCTAATCTGCCATTTTAACCAGGACCTCGCTTCATCTGCTTGAGTCTTTTGAACATCTGTTTTGTTGGCCTTTATTGTTTCTTGTTCATTGTAGGTATTTTGAAATCAGTCTCTTACAATTTCAACAGAGAAAGCAAGGTTATTTCTATCTGGTGTCTTAAGTCTTTTGTTTTCTATTGTTGCTACTCTTCTTGATCACAAATCAGGGCTTCTTCAGTGTTTGAATTCTGTGTCTGTTGACTATTTTCCATGGGAAGATTATTTCTAGGAATTCTTTGAGGACTGTGATGAAGATACATTCTCTGGACAGCATTTCTCTTCCTTTGCTATGAACCTGTGAGTGTGACCAGTTTTGGATCTTTTGATTTTAAAAGCATGGGATTTTTAAAATACTTTATATTTCCTGGTGACTTAATTTGGGCTTCAAAACCAATGAGGTGTATTACTTCTTGGCTTCTGTGAAAGGGAAGTCATTGGGGAATAGTCTGACTTTAGAAAAGATTAGCTAGTGGGCTCCTGCATAGGGAAGATGTAAACTTTATCCTCTGTGCACTATGTGTAGGAAGGAGTCTATGGATGCTTAGATTCAGACCTGTCTGCTTTACAGAGACATCAGAAATATAGTAGAATGGGAGTTCTGTGGCTCATGTTCCAAATGGAAATTATCTGTGGACAAAAATACATCCATGAATATCCATCTCTGAATTCTAGAAAGAGGCTAGAATATTCCTATTAAGCCATAAACCTGAGACATGCAAAGAAAGCAAGAATGGTTTAGGTTTTACCACATCACTTATCTCTTAAGATCAGCAAGGTCCCACCCACAGAGGATTCCTCTCAGCATACAACTTATATAGTGAGCAAGAAAAATGGAGGCAAGTATTCAGTTTCTCTGCCATTCAGGAACTTGTCACAGAAGGGCCTCTATGGGTTTGTCCCTTGATAAATATCAGGGGCAGCGTCTGACCCAGACTGCTTAAGCTTAGTGAGTAACCAGTCTTCTGGTTTGGGAAAGCTTCCCACACAGTGCTGAGACTCTAGCCAGCTGAGAACAGTGCTCAATACTTAGCCATTGCAGCGGGGAAGGGTCAGATGTTCCTACTGCAGATAGTCTCAGACCTTTCCTCACCTCCTGATCAGGAGAAAAGTTATACAGAACACCAGGGCTGTGCTCAGTTCTTCCAAGAAGCTTAAGCCTGACAGTGTTATATGACTTTCCCCGGAAGACTTGAATGAACATCGATGTACACCAGATAGGGCACCAATAATAGATCAAAGAAACAATTCCACTCACACCCCTCGCTTGATGAACCACTGAGTTTGCTGGAACTCCTTATGGAGGAAGATGGTGACCCTTAGGCAGTTGTGTCGTTGAAAAGCTGTACCCCAGTATGGGTGACAACTCACGATAACTATACCCTTGGTACTCCCCGCCCAACCTGCAGACAGTTCCACTGAAGAGTCTTCTCCGGAAATTATCTGTTGCTCATACAACTTTGGAGGGAGGCCTTATGAGTCTTTTTGTGCTTCCTTACGCCTGGAAATTTCCTGAGCCTTATGAAATAGCAGCCAGGGAAAACAGCCTCTAATGCTACCTAGGCAGACATGATTAGTATGCTCAGTGGATAGCTCCATCTTGTTATACTGTTGAACCAGTGGTCTCATCAGACCATAGGACACAGCCACAAGTTCCACTCAACCTCAATGCAGAGGCGGCATCTAGTTCAAACAGAGATCCTGTCAGAAAGTTCTGCTTGCCAGGGTTTCTGACAGCTAGAGACCCATTCAGAGTCTGGGGCTAAATAATGAAGTTCTGTCACCACCGAAGAATGCCTGAAGAAGCTGGAAGGGGAAACTCCATCAAACATATGTACACCATCAGAAGGACACGAGGTTTGCAAAGAACCAGGGGAACACGACACTTCAAGAAGTTGGAAGTGGTCCCCAAACAGATGAAGCCCTGTGAAGTGACTGACAGGAGTCTCAGGAGAATCCTCTCAAGGCAGACTGGAGAACCAGAAGAAAATAGACAAAAACAAAAAAACTAACAAGGCCAAAGAATAACGTTTCCCACCGCACAGTCAGCACTGGCAGAGACAGTGTATGTATGTGTGTGTATTCCCCAGTTCTGAGAGTGTGCTGGAAAGGGCTGTTATCTCGTACACACTGTCTGGGAAATCCTCATTTTGTTCTGTATTGGATCATGAGCAAGTTGAAAATAGAAAAAATATAGCTCTGGTGAGTGGAAACTTTCCACTGCGTCTTTAGTGATTAGTGTTTGGGTACGAGAAATGGCTTTTGAAGAAGAGCCATGACTGCTCCCATTGACATAACGTGGAAAGCTGTGACTGACTGGAAGGTGATGATGAGGTGAGAACCTGGCTGAGGCTCACAATGCAAAGCCATACGTTTATCATTAATATCTGTAATGCATTTTATGGAAGCACAAGGATATAAAATCAAATGAGACAGAAGTTCCTTCCTTCATGGAACAGTGTGGGAGAAATACCCACGTGCACACACTGTAAGTAAGAAAATACAAAAACGTTAGTTAGTGTGGTAAATACCATGAAGAGAAACACGGAAGACGTCTTAAGGTCCGCAAATAGACAATGGAAGAGGTGAAGTCTTACGTTAATCAGTCATTTCTGTAGTCATTTACTGAGTGTCAGGCATGGTGTGAGCAACAGTTCAATCTTAGACCAATCAGGAGTTAGTCTTGGCCAATGGCATGACTTGATTTAACCTTTAGAGTCAGAAGCATATCAGCAATTGAGCATCTGCAAGTAGACACACCCAAGAGTGGGAAGCTGGGGCCAGCACCTTTCATGACAGTTGAAATATAGGTGGCTTTTGGGTCTCTGAACTGTGACTAGTCTAAGATGCATTGTCAGTTTAAAACACGAGATTTAACTAGTTAATTAATTAATTTTTAATTTTATTTATTTATTTTATATTTGTGAATGTTTTGGCTGTGTTTATACAGATTGCTTGGAACTGGAGCTAAGGATTGTTGTGAACCACCATATGGATTCTGGGAATCAAATCTGGGTCCTCTGTAAGAGCAACAAGTGCTCTACTCCACCGAGACTTCTCTCTAGTCCCAAAACCCAGATTTTAAGGCTGGAAAAAAAAAGACCCTTAATGTTTATGGTAGTGAAAACAAAACATTTTTGTTATGACGATTTAAGTAAGAGAGTAAGTTTCATTTATTTTCAGTTGTCTTTTCTCCTCAAAGGTTAAAAGTTATTCATGAAACTCACATTACTTTCTTTGGACTATGCTATTTTGATGAAAATGTTAGTTTGGAAAAGGGTGAAACAAGCTATATAATCAGGATTTGATATAATATACCTAGAAAATATTTAATAAATGTTTCCTTCATATGAAAAAATGAAAAATAAAAATCAGAGCCAGTGGATGACTCAGCAGGTAGAGATTTTTGCTACCGAGTCTGGGAACAACCGAGTCTGGGAACATGAGTTCAACCTCTGGAGCCCATAGAGCAGGAGAGAGCAGAGTCTCTACGGGTTGTCTGCAGACCTTCATGCATGAGCTGTGGCATGCATTCCTCTCCAAATCAATATAATAAAAAAAAAAAACCTAACAAAATTTCAGAAAACTTTCATCAACAAATTTAGAAGTTTGACAAATGAAACACAAGCTGAAAGAACCAAACAGAATTATAAATATTATGAAAATAGAGTAACCAAACTAACAATGTCAACAGAAAGCCTAATCAGCAGGGTGAAGCAAGCAGAATTATTAGTGAGCTTAGAAAGAACATTGGCAAAAGAAAAAAGACTGAACAGGGTTTCACTCTATAGCCTATGGCGGGCTGAGACTCACTGAAGAAGGGCTCTGTTCGGGCTGAGCATTGCAAATACAGTGCAGACAGGTTTTGCCTTTTACCCTTCCCCCTAACCATCTTTTAGATTACATTCCTAAAGCTAGCCACCAAGTTCTATTCCCTTATTTGGGGACTTCCTCCTCCTCTGGCTAACTACCAAGGTCCAACTTCAATCAAAGTATTGAAGTCCAGCAATCAAAATCCCCCTAATGGTTACCCTAATTAACCTGTCTAATCAAAATTAAACACTCTATCCTAACATGGGGGTTTCCCCCTATAGGCCATGTCTGTCTCCTCTCTATCTAGAGGCAGTCCTTTGTCCCTCCAGGGCAAATGTCCGCCCTCCCCTCCCTTGTCCTCTTTCCCATCTTTATCTTGTCCTTTGTCCCTGTCCTTTGTTCCTCTGGGGCAATATAAATCCCCTTTGTGCTGAGAACTGGGTCTTGGTGTGTCCTGTGCCTGTTCTGGTCCTTTCACTCAGTATGTGACCCAGGTTGGCCTCGAATTCATGCCAGTCATTGAATTCGTGCCTGACTTCTGGCCTTGACTTCATGCTTCCTTGCTGGGGTTACAGTCCTGAGTCACCATGCCCAGCTCGGAAGATTTTCTATGACAAAAGCAGGGAGAAAAAGATAATGTAATGTTTCCAGGAGTGACTGAATACCATCAAGACAACCAATCTTCACCTAATAGTCGATTCGGTAAGAACAGAGAGAAAAAACCATGCCCAGAATATATGGAAGGAGGCAATCACTGAAAGAGAGCACAAAATTCCAGATGGATGGGGCTGCCAGTCAAACTCAGCTGCAAAGAGGAACCAGGATACGTTATAAGCAAATTATTAAACCCCCAAGACAGAGAAAGAATTCTGGGAGCCAAAGGAGATAAGACACATCATTTCCAGGGAGATCACTCAACAGGTGAGGGTGCTTGTAGTCCAACCTGACAACCTGGTTTGATACCTGGAACCCACATGGTGGAAGGAGAGGACGACTCTGGAAAGTTGTTCTCACTCTCTTTGCATGTCTCTGTCTCTGTCTCTGTCACACACACAGACACCAAATAAATAAAAATGTAATGCAACTTTTTTACAAAGGAACTTCACATTCAAAGTTGTCTCAAAATGGCCATCCATGGATTTCTCTGCTGAAACCTACAAACTAGGAGAGAGTGAAGTAATATATTTTAAGTGCAAGGAAAAACTCCCAGTTAATACCAAACCTGGCAGAGTCTTCCGGAAATGTAGAAAAAATAAAAAGTTGCCTAGATAAACAACATCTATGAATCATCATGAGGCCTTTCTTATAGGATATTAAACATTAAATATATGAATGCATAAAACTCAACAGTGTGATATCGACACATTCAGAACACTCTAACACCCTAAGTGTGTTATGTAAAGCAGTTTATCCCTACAATAAATCATTTTAACTACAAAGGCCAAAAGACAAATTATAAAGAACAACTGTAACAGCAATACACTGTTAAGGGAAACAAATTTTCTAATATATAAAATCTATTACTTAAATCTAGAAGGGGAAGGAAAGAAGGAATGGGGGTTTGTATACAATTACAATTAAATTGCTATCAGTTTGAAATAGCCAATCACACATGCAATATTCAATGTAAGCGTGCTGGCTACTTCTGTGTCGACTGGATACAAGCTAGAGTCGTCAGAGAGGAGCAAAGCTCAACTGAGAAAATGTCTACATAAGATCAAGCTGCAAGCAGGCCTGTAGGGCATTTTCTTAATTAGTGCTTGATGTGGGAGGGCCCAGCCCATTGTGGGGGGTACTTTCCCTGGCCTGGTGGTCCTGGATTCTATAAGAAAGCAGACTGAGCAAGCCCATGAGGAAGGTGGTAAACAGCCCCTCTTCATGGCCTCTGCATTAGCTCCTGCCTCCAGGTTCCTGCCCTGTTTGAGTTCCTGTCCTGACTTCCTTCAGTGATGACCATAATGTGGATGTGTAAGCCATATAAACCCTTTCCTCCTAACTTGCCTTTGGTCATGGTGTTTCATTGAAAGCAACAGAAACCCTAAAGACAATAAGCCTCACAGTAACCAAAACATAAAGTCAGGGAAATGATTCAAAGTGTGGTATGACAGATAATCAGCAAATCACAAAGACAACACGAGGAATGGCCAGGGGTCTACAGAACAACTGGAAAACAAGATACAAAGCAATGACAGCTCTTACCTCTCAATGATCACTGTGGACATAGATGAGTTAATTCCAGCTGAAAGACAAAGAGTGATGAAAGAGGTAAGAAGGAAAAAAAAGGGTCAAACTATGCTGCCTGTAAAAGGCTCACTTCCTTAGTGTAAGGGCACACACATCAGCTCAAAATGTGTGTGTATTGGGGGTGGGGATAGAAAGTATGTTCTAAATAAGTGAAAACCCAAGAAAGCAGGGCCAGCTACACTCAGATTGGACAAAATCGACTTTAAATCCAAAGCAATAAACAGAGGTTAAAGAGGCCAGTACATAATGATAAAGAACACTCAACAAGAAAACAGTCATAAAAACATGCACACCCAATATCAGAGCACCTAAATACCAAAAGCCATCACTAAATGGTCTGAAGGGAGTGACAGACTGCCAGTGCCATAGCAGTAGGGCACCTCACTAACCACTTGTGATAATGGACAGATCGTCTAGACAGAAGATCTATAACAAGGGGACATTGGACTTGGGGTTCAGTGATTTCCTAACTGCCCTCCAGGCATCTGTCTTTAGCTCCTACATTCCCTTTTCCTCTCATCTGAAAGGATATTGTTTAGTTTGTTTGTTTTGTAAATTCTCCGCATCTGAAGTGCAAATGCCAGTTGGGTTCTGAGGAGAAGTCTTCTCACTTTCACCCCAGAGCTGCCAAGTAGCTGTTTTTCTTACAGGAATTTTGATTGCTCTGGACTCCCGAGATCACAGTTATTCCCTAAACAGATTCAGATGTTACTTTGCTTGTTTCTTATTTACTGGACTTAAGCAATGTTGATATTTAGTATCTTAAGGTTCATTACTGCACGTTATCTCTGGTTTGTTTTAAACATGTTTTGCCTTGAAATTATGTCAAAATAGATTTTCTCTGTAAGTTTTAATGTGTCCTATTTAAATTATTATTATAATCAGTTAAAATATTTTCTAACATCTACTGATTATACTTTTCTTTGATCTGTCGAATATGTAGAAGAACATTGTTTAGTTGGAAAATGTTGGCAGACATCCAGTTTATGCTTTGCATTGATTTCTATATTACTTCCACTACCTTAGGACAATACATAATTTAAATGATTAAAATGTATCACAATTTGCTTCATTGCCAGGATGATGCTACTTTGGCAAATAGTCCATGCATGTTTAAAAACAATGTAGCATATAGTTGTTGGGCCAGTGTTAAATGTGTTAAATGTGTAAGCTTTGTTCTTCATTCTTCCTAAGTTCTTTCTTCTCACACTACCATTTATTTATAATGGAATATAAATATATTTAATCTGGAATATAAAATCTGGAAGTGTTTAGTGATATTCATCAATTCCTATTGCCTGTTACCCATGCCAATCTGTGAAATTTTTTCTCTAACTGAATTGGACCTAGTGACCTGCACTAAGAAATGGAATAGAGCAAAAATAATGAACCATTTCCAAGATTAATCTGGAAAAACCTTCCTGCCTACTTCTGATCTTTACACTCTCATTCTGGCATAAGTCAGCAGCCATGTGGGAAGGGGAAGTATGGAGAGGTATCTGTAGCAGGGAACTGAAAAAGAAAGGAAGTAAGACCCCAAGTTTAAGAGTCTTCAAGGAACTAAGTTCTGTTACAACAATATTGGAAGCAGATTTTTCTCAAAGTGAATCTTAAGATGAGCTATCTTAGATCAGAGGACACAGTCTACTCCAAGCTTTACTCTGAACTGGAATGGACACAATAAATCTTGACTGTTTAAGCAGCTAAACTTAAGGGCAATTTATGGGGTAACAATAATTATTACAGAAGAGATTGGATATAGAGTTTTCTGTTTCTTTTTAAATATAATATTTTTATTAATTCCTTGAGAATTTTAAACATAAATAGTTTTTTTCTGTTGGAAATTAAAAAAAAACTAATATTAATAAAATACAGTCTTTTCCATCTTAATTATTTTTTAGTGTTTAGTGGAGAGTACATTCCTATTGCTGTGCAACCAATCTCTAGAATGCTTTCATCTTGGCAAAACTAACCTCTCCATTAAATAATAACTCTCCAGTGTTCTCTCCTCCATGACTGTGGTAACCTCTGTTCTGTATTCTATCTCTTTAAACTTAATCTAGAGCTTTACAAATGGACTCAAATGATGTTTGTCTTTTCTGCCTGGCTTGTTTTGCTTAGCGAGTGAGCTTAGGATGTGTGCCTGTTATGGTGTAATTCAGGCCTCTCCTCTGTTAACCTGGAGAGTGTTCTACTGTACATATTACTTTGGTGAGGACTTGCCTCACTGTTTTCCTTAGTGGTTACATGATCATGTGTTCCTATGAGGAGTCCATGCATAGTTCATGAAAGGTTTTCTTGATGTTGTTGTCTTGCTTGTTTTTTGTAGCCCTGGTGATTGACCCCTGGGTGCTGGGCATGCTAGGCAAGTTCTCTACCATTGAGTTCCAGCTCTAGACCCAGGGATTGCATTTCATAGCACAGGCATTATATTCTAAGGGTCCTGGGTTTGATAGTTTGGTTCCGGTTCTTATTTTTGTTGTTTCAAACTGAGTCTTGCCATATAGTCAGGCTGTCCTCAGCCCTCTGAGTGCTGAGATTACAGGCATGCACCCAGTTAGTTTTCTTTTGTGTTAGCTCTACTAATGGATATGGTATGCATTCTGCTATTTTTGGCTTTATATATAGTTTAGAAATTGTTAATAAGTCATAGAATTAAAATTGACACTACTAAAAATATCAAATGATCCTGTATCATTTTCCATCAAGTTGCAAGATATAAAATTAAGGTACAAAAATCAGTAGCTTTCACATATACTGTGGGAGTCCACAGAGGTTTCCTAGTGAGATCTGAGCTTGCTTTACCAGCAGGGCTGCATAAGAGGATGATTGGACCACGGGCTTGGGTACCAAGTGTTTGGAAGGTACTTGACTGTATCTAGCAAGGGGAAGGTTTTTTGCCTCACCCATTGGCATTGTTATAAAAAGCCCTTTTTAATAAAGTTCTGGGCCGGTGGATAAGGATCCAGGCCCTCCCAAAGCTATCCTGTGTTTCTGTATTTTCTCTCCCCCCTATCCTTCTATCTAAATCTCTTATCCCTCACTCCTCAAGAGTACTCAGGTAAAGGTAGAGGCTGGTTCCCCCACAATATGCTAATAACAAACTTGCAGAGAAAGGAACGAGGAGAAATATTCCATTTACAACAGTGCCAATGGGAAAGAAGTACTTAGGAATAAACCTAAGCAAGGCAGTGCATGAATGCTTCCCCAGCATGCTATGGTTCCCCATCTGTGACTGCTGACTTTCATAGGCAGCTCAAGGGCAGAAACCATGTCCTGTTTCCATTCCCTTTGTGCCTTTCTAAGAATTTCTTTTAGCTTTTTATTTCTCTAACTGCTCAGTGAATTACCGAAAAAAGGTGAGCCCAGAGTACTATTCATTCAAAAAAGATTAAAACAGATTATGTGTGTAAGGCTGTCCCTGAGTGAGATAAAATGAATAAAAGGATAAACTGATGTGCCAGCTGTTTCTTTATTCCCAGGAAATGAAGCAGGGTGATTCTGGGGTGGGGCAGAGAAGAAGCAAAGCCCAGACTGTGGCGCCATTTCAGTATGGTGCTCACAAAGCTGTGGCTGCTAGGAGCTGTGAGAGTAAATACTTCAGAAAAAAAAACAAAACAGGTAATGCGATAATCTTTAAGAATTAAAAAAAAAACAAACACACACACACCTATGTTGCGGCATATCTTCTAGGAATAATGCTGAGTGTAGACTACATCCCACCAATGGTAATTAAAGGAATGAGAGACAGAGATAGGGGAATTTTTGCTCTGTCCTCCCAGCATGGTGCTCACTGTCACCTGACTTACTTCTACATGGCTCCTGTCACTCCTCAGGAGCAGTCAGAGCCCCTAGTGAAGCTCAAGAGATGGCTTTGTAAATACAAAGCCAACACATAGCTTCCAATACTTGTTAGTCTTGATGGTGATTGGGAATTGACAGATGTGTAAGTGACAGGAAAATTTTTCCATATTCACCACGGAAGCCTAATCTTGAACGTGTGTGTGTGTGTGTGTGTGTGTGTGTGTGTGTGTGTGTGTGTGTGTGATATGACACATACGGACATATAGACAGAGGATAGATATAGATGGACAGGTAGATGAGATTCTATAGATGCATTAGGAGATGGGTCTTCTCTTCGGGGCTAAAGGAAATGAATGGGTAAGGGCCAGATTTGTTGACTGGGCTATTTTGCAGTTGAGCAGCATGGGACACAGCAGAGTGTGATTCTAAGAGTCAAGCACTGTAAGAGCACAGAGACTTGCAGGTTCATCTGAACTCCATTCTGGGCTGATTCTGAATGGCAGAAGCACAAAACATCGCTAGGGTCCTGAAGAGAGAGCTGGCGACCACAGGAGATGGAGTCAGAAAGAGGTCACAGAGGACACTGCGCATCCTTCTCTGCCTCAGTCTCACCATCTTCACTCTCTGTTTCCTTACCAAATCCAGCCTCGTCCTTTACTGTGCCCATGGCCAGGACCTGAGCAGTACAGACTGAAGGGCAAAAATAGATAGATAGATAAATAGAGAAAATACAGAAACACAGGATAGCTTTGGGAGGGCCTGGATCCTTATCCACCGGCCCAGAACTTTATTCAAAAGATGATAAATGATAGATATATGATAGATTGTAGATAGATGGTAGATAGATAGGTAGGCAGATAGAGATAGATAGATGATAGATACATAGATAGATGGTAAATAGATTGTAGATAGATGGTAGCTAGATAGATGATAGATTGTAAATAGATGGTAGGTAGATCAAATACTGCCTCCTCCATGAAGTCTTCTCTGGTTACTCCAGTCCTATTTCTGCGCCCACTGTCTGGAATTCCATTTTTAACACTTGATAACTATAGTTGAAAGTTTTCTTTGGTCCTGCCCAGCCCCATGCTCCTCTGGTCCTGCCCGGCCCCACAGTCCCACAGCTGCTTATAAAATAATCGCTCAGAGCCTTAATATTATTTATAAACTGTATGGCCTGTGGCAGGCTTCTTGCTAACTAGCTCTTATAGATTAACTCAACTTATAACTCTTAATCTATGTATTACCACATGTTCTGTGGCTTTACCTGCATCCCATTACATGTTGTTCCTTGGATGGCAGTTTGGCATCTCCCTCACCTCTGTCTTTCTTCTTCCTGTCTCTCTCTTGGATTTCTTGCATGGCTATAACCTGACTCACCATAGGCCAGAGCAACTTCTTTGTTTACCAGTCATAGCAACCCATAGTGTACAGAAAGACATCCTACAGCAGATAACCTATGTGTGACATCTCTCACACCCACATTAAATCCCCCCATTTCACATTCATTTCACACACAGAGCCTGAAGATACTTGTGCATAGTATTTTTAGTGCAACTGTTATTTGACTGCGATCCATGACATGAGGTCATATGTAGAAGCTGGTGTATGATGTAGCTAATCAAAAGGTAAGTGAGCTGTGAGATGGCTCAGTTGGGAAAGGTAACTGCTGTCCAGGCTGACCACTTAAGTTTGATCCCTGAGATCCACATAGGGGAGAATTGACATCCACAAATTCCACACATGTACCACGGCATATATACACACCCCCTTTTCCCACACACAATAAAATAAATAAAGAAGTGTTTGGAAATGACAAACATATTAAGAAAGAAATCAGGGAATGATTGCTTTTACAATAGCCTCAAAAACTTCTTGGGCTAACTCTAAATAAGTAAGTGAAAGACTTACATAATAAAAATTTGAAGAAAGAAACTGAAGACAACAGATAATGAAAAAATCTCCCACACTCGTAGATTTGTAGGGTTAATATTTTGAAAATAGCTATCCTTCCAAAAGCAATCTACAGATTCAATGCAATCAAATTCCAAGACAATTCTTCACAGAAACTGAAGAAATGACCTAAAACTTCATATGAAAACATACATACATACATACATACATACATACACACACACACACACACACACACACATACACACACACACACACACACACACACACACACACACACACACACAAACCAGGATAGCTAAAACATTCCTGAGTAATAAAAGAACTGCAGGAGGTATCACTATTCCAGATTTCCAGTTGTATTGCAGAGCTATAGTAATAAAAACAGCATGATATTGGCATAAAAACAAGCATTTTGATCAGTGGAATAGTTGACAACCCAGACATAATTTCACATACCTAATGACATCTGATTTTTAAAAAGGAAGTCTCTGCTGCTGGAGAAATGGCAGCATCTTCAACAAATGGTGCAGGTCCAACTGAATAGCTGCAGGTAGGCAAATGAAAATCAATCCATTCTATATCCCCTGGCACAAAACTCAACTCCAAATGGACCAAGGACCTCAACATAAGACCAGATTCGCGAAACCTGATTGAAAAGAGGGAACAGTCTTGAACTTATTGGCACAAGAAATGACTTTCTGAACAGGACATTGATAGCACAGGCACTAAGAACAACAATTAGCAAACAGTTTGACCCGTGAAACTGAAAAGCTTCTGGACAGCAAAGGACACCATCATGGGGGCAAAGCAGCAGCCTGCAGGATGGGAAAAGATCTTTACCAATTACACATCTGATAGAGGGTTAGCATCTAAAATTGTAATATATAAAGAATTAAAAAAAAAAGCCTGAACATCAAGAAAACAAATAACCCAATTAAAAAATGAGTATAGGAATAAACTGAGACTTCTCAAAACATGAAACACAAATAACTGAGAAACACTTTTAAAGATACCCAACATCCTTGGCCATCAGGGAAATGCAAATTAAAACTATTTTGAGATTTCATCCTACGCCTGTCAGAAAGGCCAAGATCAATAAAATAAGTGATATCATGGGGTGGTGAGGATGTATTGTATTACATGTTTCCTCTTTATGTGGATGTTAGCTTCTAAGCTTTAGATATGTGTATTTCAATCTAAATAACCACAGAGGTCAGGTGGCTAGTAAGGAACCAGAGGGAGGAGGAGATCTTCCAAGGAAAGGGAAATAGAGTCTGATGTTATAAAGAGACAAAGGGGAGCTAGAATAGGGGGATTAAATTGGGAGTGGTTTGGGAGAGTGGTGAATGTGAGGAGGGATAACTAACACTAAAGGCCATTTGAAGAATCATAGGGAAACTTCTTGTTCTAGAAGATTCCTAAAATACATACATACAGAAGAGGAATTTAAGTGGGGTCGCCGTATAACAGGGCAGACAATGCCCCAACTAGACATCTTATGCTACAAACACAAAATGGATTCCATGTTTTTTTGTGTGCTTTTTGTTTTGTTCTAGTATTTGTTTTGTTGTTGTTGTTGTTTAGTTTGTTTTATTTTCTTTTTGAGAGAAAGAGAAAGCATGAAATTTGGTGTGGGGATAGGGAGGTGGGGAGGATCTGAGAGAATCTGGAGGAGGGGAAAGAATATGATTAAAATATAGTGTATGAAAATTTTTAATTAAAAATTAATTTTAAAATGATATATTACCTTTTAAACATGTGTTTGGATTTTTTGGAGTTTCCCTTTAGGTGTGCTCAATTTGTCCTATTGTAATATTTTATTTTTGATTTATTACGCGCATTTTTCCCTAAAAAGTAAAATTAAAAGCATTAGATGACAGAAACCATTATCTAATATTCCACATAATTCCTAATAGAGTGTAGACATAGTACCCAATATGCTTCAACTGAATGAATGAATGAATGAAAGAAAACATTCTTCTTTTTGGGAGAAATTTAAGATGAACACCCCCCCCCCCCTTCAAACACACACACACACACACACACACACATCCAGTCTCAATGTGGGAACCTTTCCCTTCCGACAGCTACAATTCTCAATAATATTATTGGTTCCTGAAACCCTTTACACTTCTCTGCCCAACAGATACCTGGGACTTTGAGTCCCCGCTAGACACCAGGAGAAAGGGGATGCGCTGGCAGGTGAAATGGGATGAGTGAGCCTTATCCTGTTCGCTGAGTGGAAGGCACGAAAGCCAGTTCTGTCAGTTGGTGAGCAGTGATGTCATGAGGTAGGGATCCTTGAAGGGGGGGGGGGGTCTCTGAAAAGGCCACCACCAGCAGAGTAACAATCCATGAAAGGCAAGAAGGAAATCTGGTTCAGCACAACTCAGTAGCCGATGTTGGTTCAAACTTCTAGAGTCTGACACCAGGCTGTTTATTTTAGGCATACTGGAGTACAGTAAAATTTGGGAAAAAGTTTGCTGGTGTAATAGGATCTCCTGTACACAAGGAGACATCGTTACATCAAAACTCTTCTCAAAGTATATGTTGCTTCTTCCATGAAGATGGGTTCTAAAGATGGGCTACATGTGTAATCTTAAGGACTTATAGCATAGAAGTCATCAACCAGTCCTGGTTGTGGGAGCTTGGGAGAGTCCCTGGTCATACAGATAGTGCAGAGGTTGCCTAGACTATTAAGTATCTCTGGTCCTGCTTGTGGGAGCCTGGAAGAACCCCTGGTCATACAGATAGCACAAGGATCACCTAGGCTATTAGCCACCTCCATTCCCAGGCTTCTGGGAGAAAATGGGTTATAAATCTCTTCCATGAAAGAGACAACCCTGCATGTTAGCATTCCTGGTTTCCCTAGTCTTTATCTGTGAGAGCAAGGACCTCTGTTCTCCCAACACTTGAGACCCAAGTGTCCACTGGGATGGAATGCATTTGGGGTTGGGGACTCAAGGGTAGAAGCTGCAATAACAAAGCCAAGCTGAGTCGCCAGCTTTGTGTGGCCTTGTATTACCTCAGGATATCCTCCTGGGACATCCTAGCCCTGCTTTCCTTATATCCTCATTCTACACTGACAGGTGGTTTCCTTGATAGCTTGTCAAGAGAAAAAGTCCTTGGCTGGAAGTAGTTTTCCCTCAGAACTGTGAAGGGATTTCCCAACTGTTGCCCTATGGCTTGAGTCTGAGCTGTGTCTGATTCTTGATCTGTGCTCTTTCTTCCCCGGGAGGTTTCAAGATTCTGTCCTTGCCTCTGGTTTGGATGATGACCTACTTTAGCTGGTTTTGTTACAATGTTAGCTGTGGTAAAATATGTACTGCCTAGTTCACCACCTTAACTATCTGAAGTTTATAGTTGGGTGGCATTTGTTAGCTTAGTGTGACTGCTGTGTGTGTTACTTCGTTTCATTTTAAAATTATATTTATTTATTTATTTATTGTGTTGTGGAAGCATGAATAACACTACGGTACACATGTGGATTTCAAAGGACAAATTTCAAGTGTTCTCTCTTTCCATCTTGTGGGTCCTGGGGATTGAACTCAGACCATCAGGCTTGGCAGCAAGTGCTTTTACTTCTTTTCTGATCCATCTTGCTGAGTCATTTTTGTTTGTTTTTGTTTTTTGTTTTTGTTTTTGGTGGGGGAGTTGTTGAGACAAGGTCTCTCTATGTCTCTCTCATTGTCCTGGAACTTACTATATAGGCCAAGCTGGCCTTGAACTCAGAGAGATCTGACTGCTTCTGCATCCCAAGTGCTGTGATTGAAGGCATGTCCCCACCCTGTTGTTATTTTTTGACTCACAGTCTTATATACTCTCTAAGCCCTTTTGAAATGGAGGTACTTATTCTTAATTCATCCCTCCAGTGATTTTCTGATTTGTGCTTTCTCTGTCCTCTGCTGTGGGGATTTCCACTCTGTCCATCTGATCCGCATTTCCTTTTTAAGCTGTGTTCTTTCTCCTATCATCGCTTTGGACGTTTGTCCTGCTTTCATAAGTTTTACTTTGTCTTCCACTTGTTTTATGGGGCGTGTTATTTCTGTACCATATTTACATTTCCATTTTTCATTTCTCATTTTTCCCTGTGTCTGTTGTCAGCTTGAGGACATAAGGAATTCATTAAAACCTAATGGCTGAGCACACCTATGAGGGTTTTTTTTTTTTTTTTTTCTTGATTAAATCCTTTGAAGTGGGAAGACCCATTTCTAATCTGGATCTTTGAGGTGGGAACATCAGCCTTTAATCTGGATCCTTTCAGTGGGAAGATCCACTTTTAATCTGTGCCATGAGACACAGCAGATCCCTGTGTGCTCGCCACCTCTTAGACAGCCCTTTATCATGCCCTCTGACCTGTAAGCGCCACATGCCAGGCTGCCTTTCGAGAGGTTTGCTGTTTAATTGGTGTCTCCTCTTTTCAACACCCCCATCCCCACCCACCATGCTATCAGTTCCCATTTATATGTTACATTCTATGGTCCAAACTCTTTTGAAATCTGTTATCTACTGTCAGGCATGAGTCCCATTTTCTTCATGTCATATTTTTGTCATTGTTGTTATTTCCCTTTTATTATGGAGATTTTTCTGGATGGAGCTGAGTGGACCTGTGTCATCTGTCATATTTAACCAGCAGTCCTTGTGCTGGAGCTCAGATTTCTCCTCCTGACACTCTTGGACATTGTCCTCAGCCTCGCCTTCCACCCCACACTGGTATAAGGTTGTCATATTTGGCAGATAAAAAGATACAGGATACCTAGTAAAAGTTGGATTTCATACCCATAAATGCTGCATGAAACACAATCTCAAAAGTTAGTTATTGTTTCTCTGAAACTCAAGGTTAACTGGAAATTCAATATTTTATTAGGAACTTCACTGTGGCCTGGCTGTTGAACAGAATACACTCTTTGGCTTATGAACCACAACTTTATTTCTCACAGTTCCATGAGGCTGAAGGTTCAAGAATGGATGTCTACATGGGTGGAAGGCATTCTTCCCACTTCTCGGTATAATCTCACTTGAGAGGAAAGCTAGAAGGCTTCCTGTGGCCCCTTAATAAAAGCCTTTACCTCACTCTCAAGGGCTCTACACCTTGATCTAATACCTATTTACTTCTTAAAGAGCCCTCTCTTCCTAATTCCATCACATCGGGCATCACAGTTTGAACATATATGAATTTTGAAGGACAAACCTTTAGCTCATCATACAACCTGACCCAGATGGAAGCTTCTAACCCAAGCTTTGGCCTTAGAGGATCTGATCCTTTGTCTAGCCACATAGCTTGTGTCCAAGAAGGCTCACTCTCTTCTACTTCCACAAGAGGATAGTAAAGAAAACAGTGACCTGTGGTCTGGGGCCTTCTAGCCCTTCTAGAAAGAGATTTGTACAAAGTCTGCTGACATTTTCAGTTTGCCAAGCTAAAGAAAGACTCTGAACTTCAGCCTCGAAGCTTTGGAGAACAGCCAAATATTTTTAACAAACAAATAACATGATCAGATTTGGATTCTTTTAAAAAGCATGCTGTAACAGAGACGGTGATGAGTCTGGGGCAAAGGGACCTTTACTTGTCTGTTGCAGTACGTAATTCAAGTGAGAAACGGGAGGGTCCCAAACTAGGGAAGTAAAGGGAGAACGGAAAAGAGAGAAATGCAGATTAAGGAGGTTGCAACTGTTAGCTGCAGAAACTGTGAGGGAGGGGGGTGGGGTGTAGTAAGTGAATGCTAAGTCACTGGCTCCCTCCCACACGCTCCTGAGAGACGGAGTCCTGGGAGAGGTTCTTCTGGAAACAAGGAA